>JAOUZG010020776.1:4068290-4097099 GCA_026289955.1 Argiope argentata | reverse complement strand
TGATTTTGGGCAAATAAAATTCAAATTTTTGAAACTAAACGAATAATTTTTATTTAAATTAAAAGGAAATAAAAAAAATAGTGTGCATGTGTTTGTTCTTAAGACAACGGAGCATTCAGTAAATAGAACGAATATAATGACGTATGCATAAATTATACACAAAGAAATTACATTTAAATGAAAAAAGTTAAAATTGTGGAAGCAATTAAACCCCTATATCATACGACAGATGAAAAAGATGAAAAGATGACAGATTTAAAATTAGATAAGAATCTACACTTCAGATGTTAAACACGTGTAGAAAGTTATATTTCTCTCTTTATATTTTGTAACTATCCTGCTCAATTGTGCTCGGACAACTAAATAGATAAACTTTCTATGAATGGATTTTTTTACAAAATTTGATAGAAATCTACAAATTTGGTCGTCATTCCATAAACCGAATTTTAGTCGTTTCTAGCTCAAAAAGTTTTTCAGTAATCGTGCTCACAGATAGGATAACAAAAATACATTTTTCAGCGTCAAGGAGATATGAAACGCCCAGAAAGATTTCTCGAAACTTTTTTAGAAGGATTTCTTGATTTCGAATTTTTTGGCGATCCCAATATCTTTTCTTTGTATACTTTACATGCGAGCAAGTAAAAATAAAGAGAAATATATTGTAATAATCAATATATGAAATAAATTATACGAATAAAAATTTGTAAAAGAGTAGTCTAATGTTGGTTAGTAGATAGAAGTCCGTTTCGCTCTGCTATTCTATTATTACTAAATCTGATCTTATTTCAAAGGTGTGGTAGCCTGAAGTTTAGAATGTCATTCTTTTGAACTTGAAATCTGATACCATTGACTATTCTGTAAATCCATTAATTCCCATTGTATGCGCCATGTCGCTTTGGGCAATCTTGGCTTCTTGACAGGGGTTTTCAAAGGTATGTAGGAAGCTAAAACTCATTGAATTTTTATTCACTTGTTGCTTCTTATTTGTGCACAGCTTTGTCTTCTATCCTAATGTCAAAATAGGCCTCATAATTCAGTATGGGAAACGAAATGAAGACAGTTTTGAGCAGGGCCCAACTTCTTTACCCCCCTTTCCTTCACTACTTTAGTAATGAAGAACATTCATAACAGAAAGAAACGTAAAATTAAATTTTTATTCCATTTGGGGGCCCCACTTATGTAAGGGCCCAGGGCAACTGCCCCGTATGCCCCTGCCTTAGTCAGGCCCTGGTTGTGTGCAGCTTAATCTCGCAATTTGAGAAAATTCATTGTTATCAACAAGCAGTACACATCCAATTTATTATCATATATATTTTTTAAAAATATTCATTACATTTTATTGTCACGTAAAATTTATTTTAAATATTTTTATCGGGTACATTTATTGTTACTGACTATTTTTCAAAAAGCTTTCTTTGGATTTCTTGGCATAACTTGTAAAAATATAGGGTGCGAGGAAAATTCTGTTTGAGAAAAGATGCCTAAAAAATTCTGGATTCATCAATGCGCCTTTGAAAAAGTCAACGAAGACACTTTGGAAAAATCCGAGTGAGAAAGGGAGCTTTAGAAAAATCTTGATTCAGCAAAAGATCTTTGAAAAAAATCAGATTTCTGCGAGGATACAGTGGAAAATTCCAACTTCAGCAAGGGCGTCAAATGATGAAAAAATTTGGGAACCACTAGAATTATTCATCGCATAGTTTGCGAGTTTCCTGGTGTAGAGGTAGCGCATCTTCTTTCAGACCTGGGCGTCCCGGTTAGGGCATCATTGTTCTTCTATGTACTATCTGTGAGGCGCGTGAAAGTATCCCCTTGTAAAAAGGGGGGAAACGAATGTGATGAGTCTGATGCTAAGTCGCACTCTTGTCCCTGTTGACTGTACTTCAAAAACAAGAGATGCTCATTCGGCTTAAAATCGCTGAAGGACGTCAGCGTGATTGTCCCTGCCAAGCGACATTAGTAACAACAACAACATTGTGTAGTTTCAGAATGAGGTAACAATAGATAAAATAAATCAGCAAAAAAAGTTTTCTCTTACCTAAACTGACGCTTATAAAAAAATCACAATCAGAATATCATAATATAAAATCTCCGGTGGAAAGTAGTTTGGTTTCTTTCTCTCTTTAGCTCTTATGTCGCGCTGTAGACTGGTGTATCTCGTCGCTTCATGTTTGTTCATACATTATGCACCCCTGAATTGAATAAATCGAAGTTTTAAAATTTTCAAATCCCGTCGCTTCATGCTTGTTCAAACATTATGCACCCCTGAATTGGATAAACCGAAGTTTTAAAATTTTCAGAAGTGTATTTTCTAACCAAGCTTGGGAACGACTGAGACACAATTTTTGTTAAACTCGTGTTAGAAATATTTAAATTAAAAAAAAGTCAGAATTAGATCAGGAAATAAAAGAACATTTTGGAATAAAATTGATATGGATAAATTAAAATAAAGATTAGGGAATTAATTATTATTTAAATGAAATAAAAATATATCATTACAGACGTAAGCGCGCCCATACACACACACATTTATGAATGTAATGATATTTTTAATCTAATTTAAATCTTAATTGATTCGCTAATTTTTTTAAAATTAGCGCATACTGATTTCATTCTAAAATGTTCTCTTATTTCCTGCTCCAATTCCACTTTTTATACAATAATTTTTTTTTAAAAAAAAAGCTCTAGAAAACTGATATCTATTCCTTTCTCGCGCTCCGAGCAAAGTGATTAAAGATACGTTAGATTTCCTTGCCAAAATCGAATTATGGGATTTTGAAAGAAATCCCCATCAAAATATCATACTAACAATATTGAAGGGGAAAATGTATATCTGAAATGATATTATAAACTCTAATTTCAATCCAAATTAATTTCCTAACTTTCAACTTAATTTAGCCAATAGTAACTTCATTTTAAAAATATTCTCTTATTTCCTGATCCATTCCATTTCTTCTAGTAAATTATTTCATCAGAAGCTGTACAAAATTGCTGAATCAGCTAAAAGCCAACTATTTCTCACGCTCCGAGTGAGAGATGAAAATTTTCCAGCCTATCACATTCCTTTTAAAAGATCCCTGAGTTTCCCTTGCCTATTTGGGCGTCTGCCGAAGAAATCTCCATCGAAATCTCATTCTATATAAGCACCTCTATCAAAATTGTATGCTATTTTCCCTATCAAAATCTTATGGTATTTAAGACCAGGGATAGTGATTTATCTCCTTCTTTACGCTTCTGCTTTTTTGCCGAGGCGCCTTGTCCGTGCACTTGTAAATAAATCGTAATCTCCTGGAATTGAATAAAACGAATTTTAAAATGCAAAGTGTCATCTACGTCTTCTCAAGAAAATTGTAATGATATTTTTAAAATTAAATTAAATTCCAATAAATTTCCAAAGCTCTATCTTAATTCCAGCCATAGTAACTTCATTCTAAAATATTCTCTTATTTCCTGATCCATTCCACTTGTTCTAGTTAATTAATTGAACAGAAGCTTTGTAAAATTGCTGAATCAGCTAAACGCCGGCTATTTTACAACGCTCCAAGTGTAGGGATAGAAATTAGCCTGCTTAATAAATTCCATTAAAAGATCCCTATGATTCCCTTGCACGAACTGTACATGTGATTGATATACGTCGAAGATCCCTCTTAAAATCTAAAGGTATAAATTCTCAGGGATAAACATTTAATCAGCTTTTTCGTCATTCCGTTTTGTGTCGCTCTGTGTTGTGTTCGTAGCTTTTGCTTGTACATAATGCCTGCTTCCCGTGGTGGAATAAAAGGACAAAAATTCAACCTGCCTTCTCCATGATTTCGGCCACGACTCTGCTATCTGCTTTCATCCAATAATTTAAATACTTTACATTATGAAACTAGAGAATATAAGAACTTCGAACTATTCAGATTGATGATGTTTATGAAGCGTGTAACTAATTTTACCTCGATAATTATTTTGTCTGTATATTTTTCACCGGGACATTATTTTCACTATTGTTACTTTTCATTGTTTTGTTGTTTCATCGTTTACCTTTTAACCATGTTCAAATAGATTTCATTTTGTTTCATAACAAGAGTTAACGAATCGTTTAAAATAAGTAAAATTTAAGATTTTAATAATTCTCAGCTTTCGAGTATTGTTCGCTACAAGAAGACACCATTTAATTTTAAATATTTGCTCTTTTACACACTTTATAAATTAATATTTACTGTACTTACACTGTTCTCATCGTTTGAAACTCTAATTAATTCAGAAAAAAAATTATTTCACTTCTTACAAAAAATATAATCACTACTCATTAAAAAAATTCTGACTGAGTCACTTTAATTTAAATCAGATACATATATTCAAATCGAGCAAAAAAAAAAAGAAAAAGAATTTGGTGTCATTTCTAATGCTGCTAGAGAGAGAACAATCAAATAAATACAGCAATTTTCTGAATTCCAAAATACTATAATTTTCGAATAAAATTTGTTATTGGATAAAAGCTAGAAATGCAGTTACTGAAATGAGGAGCGAATACAAAATATATTGAAAGAATACTGGTAAAATATAATTGAAAAATGTGCTGTGCATATAAATTTTTCAAAAAATTGCTGTAACTTAATGGCGTTAATTTCTAAAACAGGTTTTCAAATAAGAGAATGTTGCATTTGGTATAAATATTTTTTTAGTTTTCATTTGATGGAAACGATAGTATATTTATGAAATTGTATTCTCATTTTTCACTAATAATTTTCTATTTTATTCTTTTTATTCATTAGGACAATTTTTTCTAAGAACTTCCAAAAAACTTTTACTTGCATTCATAACTGCTTCTAGATCAAAATTCTGTGTACATTCACACGAGTTAAGCGTACTTACGGAGAAAGAAAAAAAAAGTCCTTGGCTTCACTCGAGCAAAAATATAACAACAAAAAAGCAAGAAAATAGAAAAGGAAAAAGAAAACGACCAAGACAATATCATTTCTTTTTTCTTTTCTCCATCTCCCTTCCGCTCCGAACAGATAAACAACTTACTCAAAAAAAGAAAAAAAAAGAAACTCCAAATGCTTTAAAAGTTCTGCCACCAGGACGCTTTAGTAAGCACGTTCTAACTTGCAATAATTTACTCTCTACATCAGCTCGAATCTATATAGTCGCTCTAATCTATAACAATTCAGGGCAATTTTTATATTAGCGATGCATTCATATGTTTTCATTTCGCACAGATGTCAGTAACCTTGGTTATTAAGGATAAGCATGAGCCAATAAATTTCAATAATTCGACCGCAAGTGCAACGTACGAGAGGTGACAGATGTCAAGGCATGACGCATTATAAATAAATAAATAATAATAAAAAACAGTAATCATCGTACAGCTTTTGGTAATTATTTGCATATATGGCAAAAATCGTTTGGGTCAAATTTTTCAACTAAAAAAAATAATAAAAGTGATAAAATTGCTTAGTCTGTTAAAATTCGGACGTGCACATGCATTGGCTTCTCTATCAGATGATAACACCAGCCCCTTCAAAAACATTTAACTCAATCATCAACTTTTTTTTCCCACTGGGTGATCGCTTTTTAAAGTTTTTATTAATTTTTATCTCTCAATGCACTTTTTCTTCATAAAATCAGTAAGATCGCCATTAGAAGTAGTTGTTCATACATTAACTGTCCAAATAATATCACGAATATGTCGTGTAACCGAGGGTACTATCCTGAACAGTTCGGAGGACCTTGAGCTTTGGCTGTTTACGCAATTCTCCAAAGGCGCAGAGAGTAGCGGGGAGTGACGTCACAATTATCAGTCATTGGCTGAAAAGTTGTCTTCTAACAGGGCTGATGTATTTTCTTCCAGCTGTTCGATTAGCAGCAGCGTTCAGGTTTGCTCTCCTCCGATACGAAATGGGTCATCTGGGCTTCTGAAGTGTAAGTTGTAAAAATTTTTTACTCAACATATTAAAATGCACTTGAAATAGCGATTGCATTTTAAAATCAGAATTGCTTTTTTGAGTTAAGTATATATCCTGGAAATTTTGCACTTAATTTACTGGAGATAATCCCCGTTTTTATTGTTGCGTATGGTGAAGTTCAATTTCTTCGCTGTGGGGATTCCCATCTCAAGGTTAGGAACTCCTATTTTTTTAATTGCGCTCGGATCGGTCTTAGAGTTCGGGCATGTTTGGAACTGTCAAATTGTTCCGGTTGTTGCGTTCACTTGGTGTTTTTTGACATCACTTGAATAACGGGATTAATGGTTCGCTTGTCACATCCGATTAGGAGAGCACGTTTCTGATGCTCATTTTGTGCTTCATTAGTCATTGCATGTTGGCATGCACTCATTATGAGGCAGAATAGAGCTTATTTTGCATGGTTTGTTTGGGAGTAAATGTAGCATGCATAGTCTTACCACGACAGATTACTATCAGCTGGTTACCGGCTTATTTTTGTTGTTGTTCTTCTTCTTCTAGTAGTTTTGTTTTGTAAATTGTAATATTATATTTAAATGATTAATTGTTTTGTGGAGTGAAGCGTGCAATTTGAAGATGTAGTTAACTAACCATCACAAGCGAAACTAATTGAGCTATTGATGGAAGTTTATTTTTGAGATTTACATAATAAACATTATTTATTTTTACTAAAACAAAGATAATATTTCCCTTGAAAACTTATTTTCTACGTTCTCTGAATTAAGTTGTGATATTTTTAAAATCAAATAAGTATTTTTAAAAAGCAAATCAGTTATTTAACTGCTGAATGCAGCTCTAAATCATTTTTTCTGTTTGATATTAATGAAATATAAATGTCAGTATCTGAAATAAAATATATTCGTTATATGTCTAAAACGGAAAAGGAAAAGTAACGTGCTTTATACTGATTTTTACTTTTACAAATAAAATCTTATTATATTCGAGATTTTTCAATTCCAGAATGAAAATGTAAAGTGTGTACATATTTCTGTATAAATTATATGAACTTTAGATTTATTTGCTTCTATAATCGCGTATTTATTCTTTACTAAACACACCTAATGCATTAGATCTGTTGAAAAAATTGGAACTGAAAAATATTTTATTGACTGAAATATATAAATGATTCTTGATAATAAAATGCTGAGGGTATTTATAAATTTTTAGAACGATCTTTACAAAAGACTTTTAACAGACTAATGTTTTAGAATGAAAATTTCTTGCAGTAATTCATTATTTCAAATAAGAATTATCGGCCTGTACTTTTAAATTTCTTTCTTTTCTTTTTTCTTTTTTTCCAAAATCTAGCATGTAAACAAAGTGTGTCTTGAAGGATACGTTTTTTTGCAATTTCGGAAGAAAAATATTCTTATTCCATAATTGAAAAACTTTGCTGAGGGAAAGATATTACAATTTCTGAGTGCAAAAGAAACATTATTAATCGATAAGGGGAAATAGTCTGTCATTACTTTTGTATGGAAACAAGACTTCAAACGTATATTCGAAAATGCAACGTAGTATTTCAAACATTTTAAAACTAAAACCACTGCAACAAGAGAAAATCTGTCGATGCAGAAGTTTGTTTCAAGGCTTTTAAATACATTTTTCATGACAAAAATGTTATAATCAGTCAATAATTACAACTAAAAAATTATAATATTTACATCAGCGTTTTTCAAGACATATCAACGCATAATAACATCTTGTAAAACCGTATTTAAAAAGTGTTCTATATAAGAGTGATATTATAGTGACATTGATGAAGCTACATTATACAGACGATGAAGCATGAGTTTACCCGAATGTCTACTACAAAAATAGGTCTATTTATTTCCGAAAACGAAGAGAAGTATACAAGCCGGAATCCGTCAATGCAAAGGAAATTTAATAAGGAATTTATGGTTGTCATGAGGTTCTCAATACAATGGACAATTAAAAATAAGAAGAGTGGAAAAGGTTTCAAAGTCAATTCAACAAATTATCACGAGAAAATTTTGTCCAATGTTTACTGATGAAATTCCATTTCATCATCCTATTGACTTTTGATGAGTAAAAGTTTTTCAACGTTAAGCTACACGTCAGATTTGAAAAGTGTCATTGCATTCTTTGAAAAAATGAAGACTGATGCAGGTTTTACTTATGTATATCTTGTCTCCTCGTTTCAACCATTAACTTTTGTTCTTTTGGTTAGTTGAAAAGAAATTTTTCAGAGCTCAAACATACCACGACCGATGGAATATGGAAAGTACTTGAAGATGAAAGGAAAGGAATACCCTTGGAAATTTTACGAAATCCCTTCTATTATATAAATTACAATGCAGGTTTAGTCTAAAATTTCGGTATGATGGTCAAAAACACTGTACAATAGTCAAATTAACAATAATCAAAAATATTGTACAAAAGTCATATTAGCGATAATCAATAATACTGTACAATAGACATTCTAACAATAGTAAAAAATACTACATAGTAGTCATACTAACAATAATCACAAATACTGTACAATAGATATATTAACAGTAGTAAAAAATACTGTATAGTAGTCATATTAATAAAAGTCAAAAATACTGTACAGTAGTCAAAAATACTGTACAGTAGTCAAAAATACTTGACAATTAATAATAGTCAAAAATGCTGTAAAATAGTCGTGTTAAAATTAAATGGCCTGGAAATCATTCTAAAAATGTGTAAAACACTCTTTATATAGGTATATATGATTTTAAGTAAAGTTTACTCTTTAGTTCGTCTCTCTACTATTATTTTAAACCGATATTTAACAAATTATAGTGAAATTATAATACAAAATTTCTCATTGAAACTATCTCACTTTATATATCGAATTAGCAGTTTACAACTTGATCAAGTGTCTATCTGCTTGTATTCATTATAGATAAAAATAGATTCTGAAATCTTTCAGTGGAAACTTTTAGCTATTAAACCAACTTAGATTTTAAAAAATACAGTCTTGATATGTTAATATTTATTCATAATGTAAAACGAAGGAGATTGCATGAGGATATCCAAATATAAATTTTAATCAATTCGTTAAAAAATATCTTAGGTATCCATTAATGCATGCGTTTAGATATAAGACTTCTATAATTGTATTACAAACGCGAAAAAGCAGATTGCTTCTATGCAAGTTTTATTATAAGAAAAATATATTCTTTTTCTGGAAAATGCTTAGTAATTTCTAATTTTAGATGATTTATATTTCATTTTTTGCTTGTGTTCTGAAATATTCTACCATACAAAATTCAAATAATATTTCCATCAACGCATTCTTTTTATTTTCTGTTAATAATAAGTGGATTTGCAATTTGATTTATGCTTTGGTGTATATTTGTTTAAAAGACTCGAAAATTCATAGTATATATTTCTTAACTGTGACATACCACTCATTTTTTATATGCTCTGAATTTTCAAATTTCCTATTATTTTTATTTTATAAATTGATTATCAAATTATATTTTTTGTTGCACTTCACTTTTATAATTAATTTCATTCTCTTAATTTTAACTTTTTCTCATAAATACAGACATTACATTGTTGTTAAATTTGAAAAGCAGTTCAAAATAGCTCATAACAGAATTTTTCAAGCAAGTATTCAATTTACATTTTCTCAGCACCTTTTGCATTAAAAGTTAGTGTAATGCACAGAGTGTTTTTAATTCAGTGACTTATATTTCTCTGTGATATTCGTTTGATTTAATTTGTTTCTATCGGGAATTTATTTTTATTTAGATTTTGTAAATTCATTTTTAAAAAGAGGCATAGTATAATAAATAATATTCATTTGTATTGCTGTTAATAGTTTTACCAAGAATCGAAGTATACTGAAAATATTGTTTGTCAAAAAATTCGAACTCGAGGTTTAGACAAATCTCCAGGTTTCAAATCTCTCTGAGTTCAAAAACACATTTTTGGATTTATGCTTGTTTGTCTGCGTATGAGAACGATAACTCAAAGACGTTTTGACTATACAAATTTACCACCAGATTTGTAGCTATCTATTCAAATTCGGAGTGATATCCATTCCCAAGAAGTCTGGCTGTTCTAATAGAAATGAGCTCGATAACTACAAAACACTAATAGCTAGTTAGTTAAAATTTGGTACAGAAATATAACATCGAAAATGTCAATTCTCATCAAATTTTGAAGAAAATCTGTCGAATGACTCACCATCTGTCGTTTTGTAGTTGCTCATGCATGCAAATGAAGTGACTTAAATAAATAAAATTCGTTATCGGATCTTCTAACTATATTTGTGGTTCTATGCCAACTTAAAAAAAAATCAGTTGGAGAAAAAAGAGCCTAAAATATATATTCATCCAATAGACTCAGTAAAAATGCTAAATTAAAGCCGAAAATCTTGATTTAGTAACTGTTATTTGTCACTATCATACAAGGCATTCATGGCTTTACTCAAACTTCACAATTTTATGCGGGAGAAGAGAGTTTGCAAAAATATTTCTGGAAGAACATTCCCTTTGGCCCTTTTCGCCTTTCATTTCGCACTTACTGTGATGCTATTCTTCTAGAAGTGCTAGTATAGTAATTTTTATGCAGTATATGATGTGACAAGATATGAGAACTAAAAAGACTAGTATGGTAATTTTTATGCGTATATGATGAGATGAGATATATGAACTAAAACGGCTAGTATTGTTACTTTTATGCAGTATATGATGAAATGAGATTCTTCAACTAGAAATTCTAGTATAGTAATTAATTGTAGTATATGATGAGATGAGATATGTGAACTACAAGCATTAGTATAGTAATTTTTATGCAGTATATGATGAGACGAGATATGAGAACTAAAAATACTAGTATAGTAATTTTTATGCAGTATATGATGAGGCGAGATATGGAAACTAAAAGAGCTAGTATAGTAATTTCCATGCTGCATATGATGAGATGAGATACTTCAACTAGAAGTTATAATAAAGTAATTTATTGCAGTATGTGATGAGTCGAGATATGTGAACTACAAGTATTAATATAGTAATTTTTATGTAATATATGATGTAACGATATATGGGAACTAAAAAGACTAGTATTGTAATTTTTATGCAATATATGATGAGACGAGCTATGGAAACTGAAAGAGCTAGTATAGTAATTTTCATGCTGTATATGATGAGATGAGATACTTGAACTAGAAGCTCTAATATAATAATTTATTGCTGTATATGATGAGTCGAGATATGTGAATTTCAAGTATTAATATAGTAATTTTTAAGTTATATATAATGTGATGAGATATAGTTATTAAAAGAACTAACATAGTAATTTTTATACAGTATATGATGAGACGAGATATGTGATCTAGAAGTACTAATATATTAATTTTCATACAGTATGTGATGAGATACGTGCCATAGATGCCATAATGAAATTTTGTTCATAATTTAGTCAACTTCTTTCCGAAGTCCACAAACAAATTTAACCCTGGACTTAAGTGCTCAGATTTGATTTTAAATGATCTCTCCTGGATTTCCAATTTATTTTCATGTGCAAAGAAATTTATAGAACATGAATCGCTAAATTTAATTTGTAGCTAATCACCTTCCGAAGAATTCTGTTTCAGAACAGGATTACCACGAAAGAACATGGTAATCCTGTTTTACGAAAGTACGAGTTCAGTATCGTAATATACATATGGATATTAATATTTTCTATTTTCATGTATGTTCAAGGGAAAGTAACTTTCAACGCTGTAATGTATCTATCTTTGATTCTCTGCCTTCCCCCCCCATCTCACCAAAAAATTCTTGAGGTAAAATTCAATAATTCCAAACTTTGTAGAGAAAGAAGAGCGTTTTAACGTTCTTTGGCCAGTGCATTGAACGGAAGGTCATTACACTGTTTACTTTGCAATTCAATCAAGCACCGCTCAAAATTGTACTTTTATATTTTGGCGTTGATTCATTCTATCAGATGTTTGAACATAGACAAATAAAATACGGATCTAATAACCATGGAAAGACTCGACCTGAAAATAATTGCCACCAAGACTTGATCTCAAATACTACAAATTCGAAGAAATTGCCTTTTGATCCATCGAACAATTTTTATTTTTGTTTTAAAACTATTTACTTTTGTCAAAAAATAGTTCATTAATTTAATTTCCATTCTACTCGATCATCCGATCTGAGTTAAAATTCTGAGGAATGCAGTAATTATTTCTTTCAAACACGGATGGACGAAAAACAATAGAAAACAATTGAAGAGAGGCGTATAGAGTTCAGTGTGAAAATTAAAACTTGTTTCTGAATCAAGAGTTATATTGGTGTGAAGTAATCTTCTTATATTAAGAAGAAGATACTTATTTTTTTCCGAATATTCATTGAAATTAATTCCATTAAATTTATAAAATTAATATGCAAATACAAGTTTTGTTTTTTAACTTTCTTCACCAAAGTGTTGCCTTGAAAATGCAAAGTGTATGTTCTTTGTTTTCTGACCAGTGTTGGTGAGAGTTTAATTATTTTCATTTTTTATCATTTTATGATACAAAAAGGTTTTTGAACGTTGTGTATGTGAAAAATAACGAATTCCTTTATTGCGCCATGAGAAAAAGTAGAGAAAAAAAAGAAAGAAAAGGGGAAAAAACTTGGCGATATATTCCATTATTTCACACACACATAAAAAAAATCTTCTCTTTGTGTATTATGCATTGCTGTTATTGTCGAATATTATTTTATTGTTAATCAAACTGTATATAAATGATTAATCAAAAATTAATCACTCTTAAAAAATTAAAATTGTATACGAATGCAGCCAGTGACTAAGTCATTATTTTAATTTATTTTTGATTAAAAAAAACTTCCTTTCAATGTAAACTACTAAATAAATTTTATTTGATATTTAATTTTTTATATATATTTGATTTTCGGAGCAGATTCGAGTTGAAAAAATTAATATTATCATTTAGAATAAACATTGCATGTCGACATCGACTGTTATTTTGAATGTCGAATTAATTAGGGAAATGCTTATTTAAGAAAGATATACGCAGTATTTTTGGATCAATCTGTTTATTTTAACATTATTAGTGCTATAAAATGTTTGAAGAAAAGAAAAAAAAACAAATTACTTTTTTAATTCATTATCACTTTTTGGTTATGTATGAAAGAAGCATTATTTATAGATCAATGTACACTTATTTATATTCCCATCTTTTATTTTTAAAAATCGTTTGGCTTTATGAAATTTTTCCAATTCATTATCCAACGGAAAATCATCCACACTGAAAATGAAAACGTATTTTCTTTGTTTCGAAATCTGTCGAATGTAAATATACACATATTCACTCTGTCATAGTTCTGACTTCAGTGTTTATTGTGTTACGGATTTTAAGCTGTAACATTTTTAAGCATTAATACAAAGTAAGAACTGCTTGTGTTTCTATAAATAGATATTTTTATTGTAACTGAAGAGTAGTTTTACTGTTTGAATGACTCTCAAAAGATTTGTTCACATTTCCATTCCTCGAAGGAATTTATGATTTTCTAATTTGTGAAGGGTTCTACATCTGTTGCGAAATAAACATGCCATGGAGAAAGGAATTTAAAAGCAAACTGAGTAGTAATTGTTTCTAAATAGAAGAATGACAGTCGCATTCTTTAAACAGCAGATGTGTTACTTGGTAATATTTTCAAGGACTAATTACGAACATTTTCCCAATCCCACATCTCTTTGCTGCAGCTGCTTTTTTGAGTGTCTACTGATTTTTAGTTTTAATCGTGATGATATATGTAACATAAAATTTTGTATCATAAAAGGAATAATTTTATGTCTATTCATTTTTGATTTGATCTAATCAGTTCTATGAAGTTGGAAGGGATGTGGGGAGAATTCTATGAAGCTACTGCGAATTACAAGTAAACAATGCTTCAGAACAAGGTTTTCATTAAGTAGTCTTCATGTAAACCTAACGTTCTATTTTGGAACTTCTTTTTTCGTTAGGTTAGAGACTTGATTATTCCAGATCTAACCGGCCGTATCATCTTCTACATCTGAAAGATCTTTCTTATCGAACAGATATGAAAAGTCCTTAATACATTTAAAAAAACTGCTGAAAAGGTTCAATATATTTTCATAGTTTCAAATAACTTTATTGTAATTTATCTCAAGTAAAAAATTACAACAGTTGTCTTGGTAGAATTATTGCTTGTAGTATTGAAATTTCCACTTCGTTCATTCCCTAATTAATGACATCCATTTACGAGGCCGGTCAATAGAAGTCTTATTTACTAATAAGTTATATTAAATTATAAGAAAAAATATTTACACAAAACATTTCTCTTTTATTAAATGTACTAATATTTAATATGAAGCTAAGTAACGTGTTTATAAAAATATGTGACGAAATTAAAAAAAAAAAAAACTTTCTAATCAAAGGAACATATTGACGTACAATCGACTAGTTCGTAGAAAACTAAAACATAGTTTGTTCAAATAACAAGTAAATAACATTTCAAATAACAAGTAAATAACCCTAAATAATCGATTTACTTCACTGGTGCATGATAATTCTTCTGAATTGTCATCATTTTTATTCGTGTAGAGCTTTTAGTTGTAAAAATTAAGTTTGTTTCAGTGATTTAATTTACGGCTAGATGACAAATCCCAATTTCCAGCTGTTTAATATAATTTCTCAGAAATTCTTAGTTTTTAAATTACAATTCTATTAGCCACTTATAACATAATTTCATGTAAAAAGTATATTTTTAAATTTCACTTTTGGAATATTTTTTTTTCATGCAATCCATTTTTGCATTTCAATCTATTCCACCACTAAAAATTCTTTTAATTTGGAATTATTCATATTTTAGCTCCAAATTTTTTTTTATTTATATGAATATTCTGGTGTATCTTCATTTAGGCAGATTAGGCAGCTACCTAGGTCCGTTGGGTTGACAAGGGGTCTGTAAACGCCAAGCCAACCAAAAACTTGCAATTATATTATTTGTCGAATATTTTAAAAGTATTAATTGCAATAACTATGAAATATTCTGATATTTTAAAAAAAATTTCATGTGCAATTGATCAATTTTCTATCTGTTTTATTAAAATTAATTGTTGCCAATTTTATATATTTTGCTTAAATAATATGAATTATAAACGGGAATGCCTGGTAATTATAAGTTGTTATAAATAAACAAACAACTATATATATTTACCACCAATTTGCTAAATTTAAAACATTGATCTAAAATAATTCATTAATATGTTGTTACGTTTAAAATGCCTTGAAATTAAATTGGCCAATTTATTAAAAGAAAGACCTCATATTTCATATGCCATCATATACTATATGCCATCAAATAACTATATGTCATCAATTCATATACTATATGCCATTAAATAACTATTTGTCGTCAATTCATATAATATATGGCATCAAATAACTATATGTCATCAATTCATATACTATATGCCATCAATTCATATACTATATGCCATCAAAATAATAAGTACCTGCTAGAATTTTTTTTAAAGTCTTGTTTTAAAACAAGATTAAAAAATAGAGTAAATAATTTTTCTATTTTTTTTTCATTATTGATGTTTGTGTATGATATATATGACTCTTGCTTCAAAATAACATTAGAACTGCCTTTTCCTGCGCGTTGAAATAATTCAACGGAATTTCCTTAACAACAAAAATAGATTACAAAAGTCATTCTTTGTGCGCTTAATAGCCTTCGTTTTGTGCAGCCTGTCTCCTTTCCGTGTTAATGAAAACAGATTGATGCGTAAATTGGCTCATTTCTGAAACGCTCATTCTTTGGGCCGCTATTGCTTTTTACGCATTTTCTTTATTTCAATCGAAGCGATATCATTGGTTTAATTCAAACAAAGCATTCTTATAAAAAAGCACTTTATTTAAAATATTTTCGACTTTTTTATAAATTATGTGCCAAATGTAAACATGCACATTGTGATTCGTTAATATTTTTTTTTTTAATTCTGGATTTTGAAATATTGCTTTTTTGAGATTTCTTGAACCCGACAAATAGGCTTGACAACTGGAATCAGGTTCTTTCTTTTTTGTAGCACAAGTTAATTTTTGCTGATATGTTTTGGAAACAAAGTAAATGACCAAGTTTAAAACCAGCCACTTGTTCATCAGTGAAATTCATAATTATGTCTTAAGTATTCAATTGATTACATATTTAAGATTCAAAATTCTTCAAACTAGAGCTGAAGCTTTGCAGTAATCTAAAATTTAGAAACGCTAAATTTTATGATTCATATGTTTTTCTGCAAGAAATTATATTCCTTTTAATTAAGATACACTTTGTTAATAGAATAAGAATATACATCTTGGGAACTTTTATAGAGAAAAATCTAAATGTTATAAAATACGATTTATGTTTTGACCTTCCTGGAGTTAATTCACTCTATACAGTCATTACAATAATGAGTTACTTGTTGCTATGGCTGTTTACATTTATTAGTGAAACTCAAAATGAAAGAAAATGAATCAGCGCAATGTAAAGTTAGCCAATAGGGAATAGCAAAATGTAAAATTCACCATTAGGGAATGGAAAAATGTAAAATTCACTATTAGGGAATGGAAAAATGTAAAATTCACCATTAGGGAATGGAAAAAAGGAAAATTAACCACCAAAGAATGGAAAAAGGGAAATTTAACCACTAGGGAATAGCAAAATATAAAATAATCCACTATTTCATTACTGAAATCCATAATTTTGTCTTAAGTGTTCAATTGATAACAGCAGTTTTTGCACTTGAAACACGAAATTCTTCAAAACAGAGTTTAAGCTGTGTAATAATCTAAAATTCATCAACACTAAATTTCATGATTCATACGTGATCCTTCAAGAAGTTAAATTCCTTTTAACTGAGATACACATTGATAATTGAATAAGATGACACATTATGAAATCTTTCATAAAGAAAATCAAAAATAAAATGTGAGCCATGTTTTTTTGGAGTTAATTCTCGCTCTTCCTACAAGACAATAATGAGTTACTTGTTGTTATGGCCACCTACATTTATTTCAAAAACTCAGAATGAAAGAAATGAATCAGAGCTATGTAAAGATAGCAACTAGGAAATGGCAAAATGTAAAATTAACCACTTGTTCATCATTGAAGTCCATAATTTCGTCTAAATATTCAATTGATACTGCAATTTTTGGTTGAAACAAAATTTCTCAAATCAAAGCTGAAGCTTCATAATAATTTAAAATTCAGCAACACTAAATTCCATAATTCATATGATATTCTTCCTTTATAATACCTTATACCTTAGATTCTTTTTAATTGAGATATAACTCCTTTAATAGAATAAGATAACACATTAAGAGATCTTCGATAAAGGATTTATAAATAAAATATGAAACACGAGCCAGATAAATATATGAAATATAAAATACGAGCCATATTTTGGCCTCCATAGAGTTAATTCAAGCTATGCAGTCAAAATAATAATGTGTTATTTGTTGCTATGGCCACCTACATTTATTTCTGAAACTCAGAAAGGAAGACATGAATCATTCAGAGCGGTGTAAAGATAATTTTTGTTTGTTTCGTATTGTAAATATCGTAAAGATATGAATCTGCACGTTTTTTGTTTCATTAAACACCTTACTTTTCCCGGATTAGACCATAGTTTGTGTCTTTATGAAGTCATTTTGTTGTTGTTGTTTTAAAAAATATTACAGTTCTTTTAAAAGAAATTGTTAAGGTTACTTTATCATGAATGCTTTGCACCACCCTTATTCACTTTTTAAACGAAATTGCTGCATAACAAGTGCATTTGCTTAAATCAAATTTCAAGAACTCGATCTTGAAAGTTAAAAAAAACGTTACGAATAATTTTGAATTAATTTCTGAAGAAATATATTGCACGACACTCGATTTAATAAATATTTAAGACATGTTTATGAAACGTTTTCGTGAAATTATTTGACTTCATTCAAAGGAACTAAAATGGTTATTAAGGAGTGAAATTTTTATTATTAAGGAGTGAGAAGGTTATTAAGGAGTGAAATAAATAACAGAAGTTTTCTATTCAGGTTGCTGTAGAAGCAGAATAGAAATAATGGATCGAAAAAGGCTCTTGGAAAATGAAATCTTTTTTTGGCTTGCAAACACGAATACATTTTCTCTTTTAAAAGTATCCATTTCATCAAAACATTTAAATTCTGAAAAATCAAATAACTATTTAAGAAAAATAAATCGTATAGTAATCAGGAACTTAGGAAAAAAATATGTTGATTTGGAGTAAAAGACAAATTTGCACTGGACTGCATTTATTCGTAGAAGATAATTCCAGAAACTTATTTTTGTAGCTATGAGAAACTAGTTTTCCTTTTTAAATACCAGCTAATATTACTTTTTAATTGATACCTAGAATCCAATATTTTCTTTAGTTTTTAACATCTAAATAGAATATTCCCGCTAAAGGTATGATTGAGGCATAATGCCGATTTGATTAGCTCGGGTAGTGTTTGTTTATTTTTTGATGCACTCAAAGGAAACTCATTTGATTTTCTGTATCAGTTGAGTAACTGGTAGGTTTGACAAATTTTTGTTTTTATACATACGGAAAATTGACTCTTTCTACATGACAAAAGTATGACTAATCCTTTATTTGAATAGTTTCTTGTAAGAGGTTGGAAATTAAAAGGCACCTCTTCTGGGTTTTACCTGTGGATTCTTTTTTAAAAGTAAAACTTCAAGAAGAAAAATATTTTACATTATTTATTTCATCTTTTTGTGTTTTATTACTTTGTACTTTTTTCTGCACTTTGCAAGTTTTTTAAATGATCATCTTCGAAATGCTTTAATGGTTATCAGCACGGAAACAATAACAAATAGTATTGCATTGTTGTTTGCAGTTATAAATAATAGGCTAAGGTATGTATTCTTTAAATTCTTTGTTTCATCAATGTGATTATTTTTAAGGGTTGTTTTCGGATTTTAATTTTGAATTATTATTGGAATGTATTTACTTTGAATTTTCATCATTTTTTTAAAAATTTTTGTCCGTATTTTGTGGTCATTCGATGAGAGTTCCGCTTATTATAGTTATACCGAAATATTAGATTTTGTCTTTGAAAATTTTTGGATATATAATAATTTTTGAGATATTATTTAATTTACTTGTTTAATAGCGGGAATTAAAACCTCAAATTATTTTAACTCTTCGAATTTATTAATTTTTCAAATTTAATTGTTAAAAACGCCTACATAATGGGTAAGAGATATAGATTAATTTTTCAAAGAAATTTGACTTAAAATAATTGTGTACATTTATTTTTCATGGCAATAAACAAATATTTGTATTAGGTGAATAATTTTGCATTTAATTATTTTTCGTAGTGCTAAGGGTTAATATACTCAAAACCCTAAGTGACACGCTTCTTAAATTTAGAACATTGTCATTCATAAATTTTCATATTCCTTTTGAAATATCGATGAAAACTAAAACGAATAAAATGTCATTTTATCATTAATTTTATTAAGTTGGAAGATTATGAGTAATTATGATTAAAGACACGATTATTAAAAATTTGATTCTTGCAGTTTTGTGAGCATTGTTTTGCAGCGTTTTTGTGCAATTATATAACTTGCTGAACCGAAATCTCTACATAACAAATGCTTTCTTATCATGCGTTTTGTATTAAAGATTCATATATATTAAGCATGCATGTATAATTAATCTTACAAAATTAGCCTCGTTGCAGTCACACATATTTACATACAGTTCAACAATTTGAAATGTTACTAAACCCTCAAGCTGTAAATGCTTTTTCTGTACGTAAAATAGTTACTTATGTAAAATACTTATTAGAAGGCCGCAATCCTGGTACAGAGAAAGTGCATCTTTCTCTTAATCTGGACGTCTCTGGTTCGAGTCCCGGTTACGGAATGGTGTTCTGTGTGCTATCTTTGATAGGCACATTCCCGGTTAGGGAATGTGCCTCATGTGAAAAGGGGCTGTGCAAGTTAATGTGTTTGTGTCATCCTCAAATGAGCTAGAAGACAGACTTCTGCTCTCGGTTGCTCAGGGGTCCATATCCTCAGAAGCTACTGCACCCCTTCTTTCCGCTCTAAAACGGACCGAAATCGTCATCACTAATTAGATTAGGAGTAATAGTTGTAAAATATTCATTATATGATTGATTAAAAAATTTAATGGCTATATCAACGCAAAAATTAAGTTTGAGAAGTTACGTTTTATTTTTAACATTTAGGTGAATTTTTATAGCGTTACAATTCGCTTGTTGACTTTACAATTTAGAGCTTATTTTTTACAGCTTAGCTTTTTTTTTTAAATTTTCTAAATTAATTTAAGAAATATGTTGAGTATGCTTCCTTCAAACAGATTGTACCATGGTTCTGAAAACAACACTATCAACTGCAATAAGCATTATACTTGTCGTTGTTTGATTATTGCAATGTTAAATTATCCGCGTATACGGAGTACACAAACCACTTTAAGTGACGCTACAACCTAAAGTTAAAGGATTAAAATCAAGGCATCAAAAATTTGCATAGCTAAAAATCTTGCAATTTTTGTTTCATTAGTAAATTCTAAATGTTCTATCAACAAATATAGTTATAAAAACATATTTTTCTATTAAAGTTTTCGTAAATATTAAACTGAAAATCCGAAGTTCTTGTTTTTTATTCATGTTTTACTGCCCATATTCTATCTGTAACGCCATTTTCACTTCCAAAATCGTAAATACGTTTTCCCGATATAAATCGAATCTGCTAAATAATATTACACAAATAAAATGGTTTTGTATTTGGCATTGTGCTTTTTTGTTGCAGATATCTTAATACCAATACTTAAATCTAGATTGGACTGTACATTTTTGGAGGTTGCAAAAACAATTTTATTTTTTCTACTGGAAGGGTTTTGGAAAACAAAAATTAAAAACTTCAAAGAGTATTATTCCCGCAACGGTACACCGATCATCTAAATATTTAATGTAAACATTGATAGAATATTCAAGAAAACCATTCATAACTTTCTGATGCACACAGCTCTCCTGTTCGACTAAGTAAATAGCTGTTCTAAACTTAGACTATTTATTAGTTCTCAGGCTGAATCACTGCCTCTTATACCTTTCTATGAAAGTTAACTGACTTCGGAAAGCCATAATTCTTTCGTTCCCCCCTTTATTACTGATCTCTGCTATGATTAACTGTGTTTGTATACAGCTGTCTTCACATGTCCCCATAAACAAGTACGGGTTTGGCACTAAAGCGCTGTCGTTGCTGTGCGTTGTTATCTTTGCAATATAGTACGGTTTTATCTTTGCTCTCTGCAGTAAAGTGTTATCTCCCAGGCTTTCCTCGTGTGGTGGATTTCTGTATTTTAGAAAAGTTATTGAGGTTATCTGAAGGACGCAGATGCCAAAAGTGAGTCTCGATATCCTCATTAAATTACATAGCCGTAAAAGAAGTGTGCTAACTTCTCTGCTGTAATGCAGAAAAAGATGGTAAATAAACGATAGTATTTCATCTAGAATATTTCAAATAATTTAGAGTTGGACAGCATAATTTATCTCTCGGGTGAACCAATCTACATCGGGCAACAAGAAAATCACATATTAGCCACTCTATGTAATTCGCGATGTGGGGGATTAAATACAGATGTAAAAAAAAAAAGTGTTCAAAGGAAAGGTCTGAAATGTTCGTGCGTTCGTGTTTATATTTGACTGTTGCCATTCGACAAAAAGTAATAAGAATTATTTCTGTAACGTGAACATTATATATGCAATGATATTTTAAACTCTCAATATAAATTCATTTCTTAATTTTCAATTTAAGTTAGCCATAGTAACTTCATTCTAAAATATTCTCTTATTTCCTGATCCATTCCACTGGTTCTAGTTAATTAATTCAACAGAAGCTTTATAAGATTGCTGAATCAGCTAAACGACGGCTACTTTCCCACACTCCAAATTTAGGGACAGAAATTAGTCAGCTTAGCAAATTGCATTAAAATATCCGTACGATTCCCTTGAACGAGCTGTTCGTGTGATTGTCAGGCGTTAAATATCCCTAGTAAAATCTAAAGGGATAAATTCAGAGGGAATAAAAATTTAATCAGCTTTTTCGTCAATAATTCGTTTTGTGTTGTTCTGTGTTGTGCACGTCGCTTTTGCTTGTATATAATGCCTGCTTCCCGTGATGGAATAAAAGGAACTTAAAAATTCAACCTGTTTTCTCCATGATTTAGGCCACGACTCAACTTTCTGCTTTTATCAAATAATTTAAATGCTTTACATTATATCAGGCACTTCTGTATTTTTGTTGTCCTTCTATTACCGCCTTTGTTGAACCTTGAAATTAAGTATAACGAATATTTAAAAAAATTTAAATTGTATACAAATATGTAGTGCAATTGAAATGGGACAAAATTCATATTGATGTTGAATTGTTATTTTTCAACACTAAAATCGTTATCATTTAAAAAGCAAGGCTTATTTTGTTTTTGAAAGCAACGGAAGGTTCTTTACGTTAATAGTTTTGAACGAATTTTCATATTTTAAAAAATAACGTATTTTCAAATTTTATGCTTGAATCAAGTGGCTTTTGACTCATCCTGTATCCTGTAACAAAATCGGTGAAATCCTTACTACCGTTTCTTACATATGTATTACGCCCCCGCTGTTCATGATTGGAATTCTTGTAACTTTTTTCTTAAAAAATAATAAAGAAAGAAAGGAAAGAACGGAAAAAGAATGAAAGAGAAAGAATTTCTTTATTTATCGATTGTTTTTAAACTATTTTCGAACGCATTTAAATTTCCTTTTTTTACTCCTTTTTTACATTAAACTTTGTTGCGTAAATATTTATTGAAGGAAGATGTTGGTTTGAAACAGAGTTCTCAGATTTTACACATTTCGCTTATTTCCGGAATTCCTGTAGAATATAAAAAAATAACAATATATTGGAAATATTCAAGGTAAATATTAGTTTCTTAATAGCCTCCGTCATGCGAACTTTGACCTCATAATTTCAAATCTATTCAACATTTGCTATCAGAAATAATTAAGAAAGCATTTCTGATTTAAAAATTTACAAGTTGTTTACCCTTTATTATTAATTCTGTTTCTTTATTCTCCAGTTTCTTTTTATTATTTTGAGTATATCGAAAAATTCTTGTTGTTAAATAAGATCATAAACGAAATACAGATGCGAGAGCTTTTTCTTCGATTTTCTTATGTACTTTTACTATATGAAACATACGGCGTCTTGACACAGAGGTAGCACGTCTTCCTTGAGATCTGGCCGTCCCTGGTTCGAGTCCCGGTTTGGGCAGGGTTGTTCTTCTGTGTTCTATCTGAGAGGTGAGTGAATGTGCCCCACTGTAAAAAGGGACTTCGAAATTCGAATGTGATTAGTGTGTACCATCTTCATATGAGCTAGAAGTCAGACTTCTGCCATCGGGTGCTAAGGGGTCCATACCCTCAGAAGCTACTGCACACCTTCCGTTATAAAGCGGACACATCATCATCATCCATATCAAACATTTTGCGTTTAACCTCTTTTATTAACAAGAATATGTAAATAGCTCAACCTAAAATAGCAACTCGTTGATATGACAGCAGTGGCGTAGAATGTGACGCCCCTGACAAACTTGTGTGTTTCGCCTTCACATGTCGTCAGTGACTTTTCGAGAGTAAATGTCGCCCGAGATATATTATTTTTTCCGCTTCTTCAATATATTTGACTTAAAAATCTGACAAATATGCCTACATAACTTTTTTTAACGTTTTCGTCTTTACATTTATACGGACATAATTCTTTTAAAATTCAGAGAGATATCAAATGTGATTCCTTAAAACCTTAATGTACTCTTGGTGTATTTCATACGCAGAATAGGAAAAAAACACTGGAAAGACTCTGTTTTTAATCATTCTGGATTTAGTTAAATTATTTTTTGAAATACTTAATAGCTAGTGAAATTAAATGACATTAAATGTTATTTTTTATTTTTAAAATGGGTTTGAAAGTGCAGAGAGTTTAAAAAGTTCTACCACAAAATTTCAATCTTTTTGTTCAAAAAAAATTCATTAGTTTGCAGAGTTGAACAAAGCTCAGTGGAGCTGAGTATTAATTTTTAGAATTGCAAGATACTTTCATTTCTAATTAAGAAGATAGCAATTCAGTTGCCACTAGATTCTGTTCAGTCACATTTATTTTAGTGAATTATATGGCACAAAAATTACTTTAATAGGTTCTTTTTGAGCACTCTTTATTTTAGAGAGTCAAGAAATTTAACAAATTTGTTCCTCTCTGCCTCCAAATTTCAATCTGTTTGTTAAAAAATATTCATTAGTTTACAGAGATGAACAAAGTTCAGTAACTCTGAGTATTAATTTTTAGAATTACAAAATCCTTTCATTTCTAATTAAGAAGATAGCAATTAATCATTCTTTCGATGATATCGGTTAACTTATTCATTATTGACAAAATTTATTATCTAACTGTTCCCAAATTTTACTTTTCTCGTTGTTTTTTTGTTTGTTTGTTTGGAATTTATTTCTTATTTTTCTGTCATTTTGTTTTTGTTAAAACTTTTATTAAATTGCCGCGAAGTTCAAAGCTTCTGATTTGTATTGCGTTGTAGCAGATATTGTTTAGTCGCACTTATTTTAGTGAATCAAAATACATAAATTTACGCCACTGGATTATGTTCAGTCACATTTATTTTGGTGAATTATATGTCACAAAAAGTTTTATTCTAGGTTCTATTTGAACATTCTTATTTTAGTGTATAATAACATTCAATAATTATTCTATTCTATTATCTTCATAGGCGCTAAAACATTACTGTGTTAAATTTTGTTTAGTCACATTTATTTTAGTGAATTATATGATATTAAAAAATACTTTGATATAATTTAAATAATTACTACTTGTATTGCGTTTTACTTTGTTCTACTGTGCGTTTACTTCGCAATTATTTTAGTGAATCGTAAGACATAAAAAATTACGCCACTAGATTCTGTTAAGTTATTTTAGTGAATTATATGGCACAAAAATTGCTTTACTAGGTTCTATTTGATCACTCTTATTTTAGTGAATCATGAAATTTAACAATTGTTTTACTAGATTCTTTTGAATTATGATTATTTTTGTGCCATATGAAAAAATTACTATGAAATTCCGCTCAGTCAGACTTATTCTAGTGAATCGTATGATATTAAGAAAAATACTTCGTGATATGATTTAAACAAAATCTACTTGTACAGCTGTAACCCTTCCTTATTTCTAGATGGTATGCATTTTCCTTCCTTATCTCTCTCTCTCTTTCTGTGTTAATGCCCGGCTAAATTTCGCTAGGAAAAACTCGCTTCTCGCTAATCATTTGTATTTTTTGTTTCTTATCTCTGCATTAATGCTTGGCACTACTGAAGAAGCTTTGGGCTGTTTCTGAGTTGTTGTGCGTTGTATAAATAGAGTACAATTTGCAGAAATACGAGTCCTTCCGAAGATAATGTTGCTATCAATATTAATGCATCATCTAATTCAACGCTTTGCTGAGATTGCGTGAGAAATCTGACCTATTCAAGGATCTTGATGTAGTACAATTGCTGATTTGATACGAAAAATATTTGGAATTTTTCTCCCTTTTAAAACATTACTGTCAGCGTTCATTATTTTTAAAAGGGATATCGTGTACAATTTAATTGTTAGTTGTCATACACGCAACAATAGATTCGATTCAACGGCTTTGAAAATGTTTCTTATAATGCTGACAGATAAAAAAAATTTAAAGATATCATTATTGATTGAATATACAGAGTATCAAGTTTGCATTCCATTCATGGAATTGTTCTTTGGAACGTACACGAACCAAATTTTTGAAACCTTGTTTAGGGGATTTTTAAAATTGCCGTCAAATATCGGATGTTGCTTTTATTTTTTCTCAAATGTGTTCCTTTGTGGAAACAATAAAAAATTTAAAAATTTAATGAAAATAACACTTTTTATAGATTATTTTTAGAATATATATTGGGTACAAATTAGTTCAGCAAAAAGTTATTAATCAACTTAGACATCTCGTTTTGACCTGGTTTTGATCTTTTTCACGAATGTTCGTTGTTGTTGTCCAGCGATATTCTGAAAGTACTTTAGTAAAAAGAGTTCTTACCATACGTTAGTGCATACGTAAATCAATGCAGTACTTTTTCGTTACCGTTGGAAAGCAGAATCCTTTGTCCTGACATCACGGACATTTCGCTATTTCAGCTTTGTTCGATATTGTTGTCCAGCAATATTCTGAATGTACTTTAGTAAAATGAGTTCTTACCATACGTTAGTGAATACGCAAACCAATGCAGTGCCTTTCTGATATTCTCTCTCGAAATGTCGTTAACATCGGAAAGCAGAATCATGTGTCCTGACATCACGGACATTTCGCTATTTCGGCTTTGTTCGATGTGGTTGCCCATCGATATTCTGAAAGTACTTTAGTGGAAAGAGTTCTTACCATACGTTTGTGAATGCGTAAACCAATTCAGTACTTTTCTGATATTCTCTCTCGAAATTTCGTTACCATTGATAAGCAGAATCATTTGTCCTGACATCACGGACATTTTGCTGTTTCAGCTTTTTTATATGTGTCTTCGCGTTAAGAGAGCACACAAAGAAGGATAAGCTGAGCAATCTGGAAATATATATAACATATTGTTGAATTTTATCACCAAGGATTATCTATTCGTAAAATTAGGATTAAGGCTACTAAATATTCCTTGTTGCTGTGCACTACTCTGGAAACTAGTAAATCAGTTTTTGTGGTTTCCTTTTCTGGCATTTCCAAAATTCTTTTACCTGATTCAGCTGAATCAGAATCATGAAATGTCTTACTATTCTGAGAAATAAATGTAATTCATTAGTGAATTCTAAACTCCGAAATTAATATATTCGTAAATTTAGAGTACAATATTACTAATTTGCAAACGAAATGATATTTTGTGACTAATATTTTGCGAATTATTTGGTTATGAAAGTTTCAATTTAATTTATGGCCATACTATGTAAAATCATTTCACCCAGTCTTAATTCTGTAAACAAATACTTGTTTTTAAATTTCGGCCCGAACAAGTCCAAAATGTTTAGAAGCTGGTGATCATGCCCTATTGAAAGCCTAATTATCAAATCTGATTCTTGGTCATATAGGTCTTTTGTGGTATTTATGCATGAGTTCTTTATATTTCTAAAACTGACTTGAAGAAGTCATTTTATATTTGTATTTTTCTTTGTGCCAAAATTTTTCTTTCTTGTATTTTTTTTGTTTACATTTCTCTTACTTGTATTTTTTTGTTACCATTTTTGCTTGTATTTTTCTTTTTGCTGCTTTAGTTTCCAGAGAAGTCTTTTTGCATTTTTGTAATCGTATTTTTCGTGTTGCTAAAACTGACTTGAGGAAGATTTTTCGTATTTATACTTTTATTTATTCATTTTTTATTTTTACATTCTTTTCTTATTTATGCTTGCATATTTTTATGTTGCTAAAAATGGCACAAGGAAAGTCATTTGTTATAGTTATATTGTACATTTCATGTTGCAAAAATTGACTTTAAAATGCTATAGAAACAGCTGAAGTTTGTTGAAATTTACCATGCGAATCTTTGAAATTTTAAATCTTATTTTCACGATCAGAAATTAAATTATATATTCTGAAATTTATTCCTGCTCAACTTGCTACACTTGAGCTCTTGACTGTAGATTTTCCAGATATTGCATGATATGATCTCCTACTTTGATCAGTTTGTTCTGCTGGAATATTACATAAAGCTGTGATTACATGATCTAAAAAAATTAGACTTTGTTATCTTAAACTAGATTCTTCGTCACATCGAATATTAAAATTTCCCTTTTACATCTTTATCGTTTAACTCAATATTTCCTCTGTTAACCTCTTAAAATAGTCTCTTTAAAATTATATTACATCAAAGTATCTAAAATCTTTTGGTAACTGTATGCTTTATAATTAGTTATAAAACGGCTGAAATGAGCGCAAATCTCTAATAGCTTCAAATCATCAAACTAGTTGCATGCATTATGAGCATTAATACTCGAATTTTCAAACATATTTTTTTGTCCTTTTTAAATTTATAAGATAAAATTGAATCCCTGAAGAAATATTAATTATTTTCTAATGAAGTCATATTAGGTTGAACATGAAAATGCATTATTATCCTATTAATCTTTTGTAATTATTTCAAAAATAAGTGCAGTAGTCGTTTAATAAATAGCCAGGCATGACTGCCGGGGATGATCAAACTGTCAGCTTAATGAAAACCCCAGGTTAGCAAAAGTTTATTAAAACCACAAAAGCGAGTACGTTTCTTTTGAATTTTTGACGTTTCTTTTTCTGTCGATTGCCCCGAAGTTTTATATAGTTCAACAATTTTGATCACAAAATGGTAACTCCATTTATCTAAGTGTTTGCATTTTTGAGTTATCTCATTCACATAGAAGTAAATTTTCCTATAGATGGTCACTTTTTTTTGGCCAATTTGTCCCAATATTAAATACAACTTTTAATAAATAGCTAGGCATGACTACCGGATGGTCAAACTGTTAGATTAACGAAAGCGCCAGGTTATCAAAAGTTTATTAAAACCACCAAAGTGAGTTCGTTTCTTCTGAATTTCTGGCGTTTTCGTTTCTACCGATTATCCCCAAATTTAATATAGTTCAACAATTTTCATCACAAAATGGCAATTTCGTTAATCTAAATCCTCGCATTTTTTAGCTATATCATTCACATACAAATAAATTGTCATATAGATGGTCACTTTTTTGGCGAATTTGTTCCAATATTAAATACAACTTTTAAT
>JAOUZG010020776.1:4051901-4066173 GCA_026289955.1 Argiope argentata | reverse complement strand
ATTCAATCAACACACATTTAATTCTAATATTTTATAATGTACAGTATCGATATTTTAAAAGATTGATCGATTTTGCAACTATGTTAACAAGATTTGTCATTTAACATGCATACGATCGAACATAGTCGAAAATACACCATTGTGCAGGCTCTCCTGTTTCATTTGCAATCCTTCATTTCTTAAACCTCCTTTACTATTTCAATTCAGGCGCAGATTTTTCTAACTTTATGATTGCTTCATGCTAAGTTTTATTTTAGAAATCAATTTAAAATTGTTTGGAGTGTCTCAGAATATTGTATTCGAGTTCTATCTAATCTGAATGGAGGATAATAAAAATATTTACCTTTTCCTCTCTTTTATTTTCCTACTATTTACTACTTTTACGAAAGAACTGTCAGAAAGCCAAGTGAACTGGCCTTTAGCTGAATACTCAAACTAAAAACATAGATATGCAAATATCTTTTATCATGTAATCTGTTTTATCGTTGTTAAATCACCGCAAACGCTTTTTATTTTAGATTCAAAATAAACGGCACGTTTCGGGAAACGTTTTTATCAAAATGCAGCTGATTCAGCAGCTGATTCGTAGCTTGATTAAACGTTTCCAGAAGCACAGTTTCTCAGGAACCGAATTTCATTTCAAAATTTCAACAAAATTTTTAAAAAATGAGATTTTATTGAAATGTTGTACAAACAATTATAAAAAGAAGGACATCGTGTAGAAAATTAGCAGATAATATAAACAGAAAATTTTTACCAATTGGCTGTTGGTCTCTCTATAGTGAATTTTCATTCCTGCTTATTTATTAGATATGCTGAAAATGTACTAATAAATGCGTTTTTTTACTTCTGACTGTTTTGTCAAGTTATGCGATAGTATTTTCACAAATTGAAATAAATAGCATATGTGTTGTCAAGTTTTGCAATAGCATTTTCATAAACTGAAACAAATAGCGTATGTGTTGTCAAGTTTTGCAATAGCATTTTCATAAATTGAAACAAATAGCGCATGTGTTGTCAATTTTTTCAGTAGCATTTTCATAAATTGAAATAAATAGAACATGTGTTGTCAATTTTTGCAGTAGTATTTTCATAAATTGAAATAAATAGCACTTGTGTTGTCAAGTTTTGCAATAGCATTTTCATAAATTGAAATAAATAGAACATGTGTTGTCAAGTTTTGCAATAGCATTTTCATAAATTGAAATAAATAGCATATGTGTTTGAAATAACCTTTTATTCCTCGATGTACCTATACTATCCAAATAGAGTGAAGTTTAAAACTTTAAAATTGGTATCTGATCGCCTTTATAAAAAAGGAAGTTACGATATTGCTATCTGTAATAAAAAAGTATGATTATTACAAGATAAAGAAGAACTTTCTCAAATTGTTAATCATCACTACTAGCGATAAAAACATGCAAATTAAACAATGCTTCTTTTTTCTCTGAATGAAAAGTACAATATCCAGAATGATCAGAAGCAGATGCTTCTTTTTCTTTGCTCGGGGAAATGTGAAACGTTGCTACTTCCTCGTACGATGCTCTCAAATGTCTGCCATGTTCCGAATTTGTAACATGTAACGTGTGCCGTTATTTGTATAGCTGACTCACTAGAAACTCGAAACTGGAATAGGACTCATTAGATTCAATTTCAACTCAAGAGAGCAGTTTAACAAATAAAGATAAATCTGATACTTCAAGATTCTATTTTCTGTCTGTTTGGAGATATCAGTTGAAAAAATTACACATTTGAAGTGGTTTTTCTGTTTCAAACTTGTTATTTATTTATTTTGTCTTGGTTCGCTATGTTTTAGTTACTTTTGAAATTTCTTGGTAAGTTTAAACAATGCAGCCAAATTTATTAACCAAATTAAACGGAATCAAAGTTGTCAAAAAATGAATTTTTTTCTGAGGCATTTTCAATTCTTCGGTTTTGAAACAGTATTATAATACAGATATCAATATGATTTCTAATATTGGAGGTTTTTTGCAGTTTTACTGCATTTTTTAAAATGGAAACCGTATTGTTATAAAATATCCTGCTATCGGTATGTTAATTCAAATTTTTTATCGTTTTGCAATACAGGACATTCTAACACTACGTTAGAATGTCCTGTTGTTAGAATGTGATTGCAATTTTTTTTCTCGTTTTATGTGAGAATCGTGTTATTAAAATATTCAATTGTTGGGGGTCGTTACAATAATTCTGTGTCTTTTTATTTGGAAGTCAAGTATTTTGGGTCTGGTATTCTTAAAAGGCTATTGTCATATTTATTTCGTGTTAAGTGGAAACTGTGTTGTAAAGATTGTTGCACTTTTTAATTTATATTGAATGGAAATCGAATTACAAGTGAGAGATTGCTGTGAGGAATTGATTGTTAAAAAAATTAATAAATCACCTTTATTAAGATAAAAACATAACGGGGTCCAATAAAATAAAATCTCATCGCTTTTGCCAAAGAATGATTTAATTAAATGATTAATTAATGAATGCTTAATCATTTAATTAAATCAGGATTAACCATTTAAGTTGATTTTACAACTTAAATTATTAATCATTAAAGTTGTCAAAAGAATGATTTAATTAATGAATGATATAATTAAATTAATTATTTAGGATAGATGCATTTCATACACAGCATTTTCAATTGATTTTTGTATATGATGTACATTTTCTTAAATTATTTTAATAAAAAATTTTAATCCAGTATTAAAGATACTGTAATTCAGTATTATATGAAATGTTGTCTCATTATAATAAATAATGGTACAATTATGTTTATGTACTTGAAAATTGCTGTTTTACTATTTGAGTAAATATGTATTCTGATAGTTGTATGATCTTTATGTGAAATTGCTTAAAAATAATAATTCAATTTACATTAAACAATATATTCCATAATGTTATCCGTTTCAATGAATTTTAACTAAATGATGAGGATTTATTATTTCAGTAAGTAGTTTTAAGATGATTTATTACTTTTAAAAGTAATGGTTTACAAATTTAATTATTGGTTCTTCCTATTTCGCGCATTTCAGCAACTTATGTTACCTTTTAACTCTCTAATTCCGGTTATAGATACACTTGCAAACGATACATTGGATTTTTTTTTTTTTTTGAAAAATATCACGATTCGTCGTTACTTTAGTTGAAATTGAATCATTCAGGATGTATATTCAGCAAAAACTTACAATTGACGGTTTTAGAAATTGCTGATTGGCGAGTCTTCAAATTAACCCGGCATAAAAATCGTTCGATTAGCATATTTTACAATGCTGACTTAATGAACATCGCTTATCGAATGTAAAAATAAACATTGAATGAATACGAAATTAATTGAATAAATTATTGGTTTCTGAATGCTGAGTTTAATTTTTATTTCATTTCTCTTTAGGTCAAACAGCGTCGTCAGCCGTTTTGAAAATTCACGTCTTGTGAGTGAAGTTTTCTGGAAAATTTTAAGAGGTTACGGACAGTCGGAACTGTAACATCTTTAAAAATATGGCTGGAAGACATAATCAGGTTTGTCTCTTTTTAAAATGTAATGGCGTGTTGTACATTGTTTAAATATTTTTATTGAAGTCTTAGGTCATTCTTGGAAGTGTAAAATGCAATGGAACATTATAAAATTGAAGGCTAAGTGTTCCTTAATATATCATAGCATTTTTGTGTTACATTCTGGATTTTGATGTTATCACTGGCTATTACTCTCTATTAGTCATGGCTATTAGTCTCTGTTAGTCACAGGCTATTAGTCACTGGCTATTAATCTCTACTAGTCACTGGCTGTTAGTCTCTATTAGTCACTGGCCATTAGTCTATTAGTATATTGAAGATATGTTTACCTCATCTTTCTCAGTTTGTGAAAAGACTTTAAAAGTTGAAAAAAATTGAAAATGGTTTTTAAAAAATTAGGAGCTACGAATAACTGAAACTGTGATTTTAACTGCGTTTAGGAATGTTTATATCTTGAGAAAACTACTTTTTTTAAAAAAACATATTTACTTTCTTTCTTTTTCATTCTTTTCTCCTCATTCTCCTTCTTATTCTTTTCTCGTCATTTTACCATGTAATAATTCTAAATGATATCGGCGTTTTTAACACATAATTTTTTTAAAGACGTTAAAAATAGTATTTGGGTATTTTCATTGAGATTCTAAATAGTTACATTAATTTAAAAATGAAAGGAAAATTAGATTTTAATTATAAGGTTGCTACATAATGTTATAAATATTTGCCATACTGAATAATATTTTTTGATTAATTGATTGAAAGTCGGAAAGTTAGTCTTCTCTTCAGCAATAATAAAGGGAATAGAGGGTTTTTGTCGGTAAAAATGGTAATATGAGGTAGGTTTGAAATACTTAAATCGTAAAATCCTTTACAAACAATGGAGTGATATGGCTTGGCTACAATCCTTATTTAAATTTCCATCAACGCAGTTGGGTTCTTTTTATTAAATAATTACTATTTTTGTTCTGGTTCTCGTGATCTGCTTCACAACTGAAAGGAGGGGTGCATTAGCTTCTGAGGTTATGGACTCCTAAGCACCCGAAGGCAGAGGTCTGATTTCTAGCTCACACACGTCCAAAACCCTTTTTACGGGGCGGACTTCATTTATGCATTTCATTCATTCATCCACAGATCGTAATTTAGATCTGGAATAGAGAACGATCACCTCTGACACCCAGTGACATTAATCTCGGCATGGAAGGGTTTATGACTACGACAGATGTAACGTCAACCACACACACACACGGAGTGTTTCTGGCTGTCGTGTTCAAACTCGCAGCTCAAGGGATGTGAAACCAACACCCTACCAACCAGGCTATCCCGGCCAAATAGTTAAAATTACTGCAAATAGTTGATCACGAAATTTTACTTGCGTTAAATTTTTAACGCCAATTGAGGCAACGCAAAGTGAGTGAATTTTCTACGCCAGCTGGGATAGCGCATTGCAGATAAGAAATTTGTAATTTTCTATATTCTGTATTATTTTAACTCGAAAGTACTTCAAAATGAATCGGAAAAATTGATTAATTAATAATGTTTACTTTTAAATGCATCAGATATTATGAAAATAAAGAGAATTGCTTAAAATATTCGGCCGAAAACATGTTAAGCCTAACCTCATTAGTGTGGGGGAAAAGCAAACTGAATTCGTTACTTATTTGGAGGTGGGGAAATGAAGAGTTTGGGCGGGAAAGTTAGTTTTTAGCTAATTAATGAAAAATAATGAATTAATATTCGAAAAAACTGTATTAACATCACATGTCATCCACTACAAGTATAAAAACATTTACTTGAACTTGAGTGGAGGAAAAAATGTTTACTATTAAATAGTACACACACACGCACACGTATATAGGGAGAGTGCGAGCTAATAGTAGGAATTGAAAAAGAAAAGGGAAATTCTTTTATTGCTCAGAATTCCTAAACTCGTCCATTTTAAAGGAGACTTAAAAAAATGTTTTAATATTTTTATTTAATTTATAAGATGCTATCTTTGGAATAAAAATCAAATCTATAAATGAAAATCCAGTAATTTTTGCCCTTTAGATCATCATAAAAACATAATCCCATTTTATTTATTTATTTTCTGAATATATGATGCATGTAATGTATGCATCCTAATTCACTGATGCATAGATCATCAGCGAAAAATTTCACCACAAGTACTAAATAATACACGCTTAGTTTTCCAACGTTTAATTGAAAAATGTGATCTGTTTTTTTTTCTTTCTCCCGTTCTCGATGTTATCTTGAATTCCTGTTGATATGTGATGATGTAAAATTATGATTCGCTGGATATTTTCCCAATGCTATGATATCTATGGACTCATCAAGGATAGCTTTTTTTCTTTACACGTGCGAATGGTGATAAGAAAACTGTCAGAAGCGTACACGATGCCTTACAATGCGAACACAGCTTTATTGGAGGTGCGATATCTTTGCTAGCGTAAGCCACGTGCGTTAAAACCGTTCTAAAACTTTTACAGTTTTGAATTTGATGTTTAAATAGGAGTTTCTTTTTCTTTGGCTTTTAATAGTATCTGCTATTTTGAAAGTGGCATTGATATATCGTGTCTTAATTTTGCTTTTTACTGATATATATCAGAAAAAAAGTACATTATTTTAAATTGTGGATGTAAAATAGATTTTATCAGTTATTTTTAATGGATTTTTATTACCTCTTTCTCTTAATTGTTTTTAAATATTTTTCCCGGAATATGAATTTGAGTTTATTAATTTTTAACTCTGTATTATATAAGCAACTTGCTGAATTCCAAATGATAAATTCGTCCAATGGTAAAAGTAATGTGGCTTTTTAAAAAAGGAACTATTTATTGAAACTTAGTAAATCTTACAAATATATCTGGGTGACGAAATATTAATTTAGGATTCGATAAATGCTCAGTTACATCAAAATGTCGTATGTCAAAAATCACATAACAACTGGTAACACCTGAAGTAACAACTGGTAACTTTAATGTAACAACTGGTAACACCTGAGACATATGGTTACATATGGTATTTCGTGATAATATACCACACTGGTTTATTATATATATCAGTTTGAAAGCATATGGGACAAATTTTTATATTGTTTTGTGTCAATAAAAATGCTTTGGAAAATTTGGTTTTTGATATTATAATAGTTAAGATATATAAAATAAAAATTAGTGAAATTTTTTAACTTTTAGAATTAAATCATATATCAATAAAAATGCTTTGGAAAATTTGGCTTTTGATATAACAGTGAAGATATATAAAATAAAAATTAGCGAAAATTTTTAAGCTTTCAGAATTAAATCATATATTAAATAAACATATGGTCATTATTATATTAAAATGTTGTATGTCTAAAACCAAACATAGCAAAACATATGGAAGTTTTATATAACAGTTGTAATAATTAATGACATATATCATTGTGTAAGAACAGACAGCTATATCATATACAACAACTTGTTAGAACGTGTATCTAATGGATTCAAATATTTTATAGAAATAAAATGTTTTGATAAATTGAACATATGATATTTACTATAAAACAGAAAATAGTGATTAGATATCTAAGCTCTCCATTTCAATTTGTGTCCCATTGTTAAAAAAAAATATTAGATTGGGGAAAAAGAAATCCATTATTATTTAACAGCCATCTACCGAGAAAATAATGGATTTCTTTCCATGTAGAATTTTTGAAAATGATGGGAAAAGAAATCCATTATTTTCTCGGTAGATGGCTGTAAAATAATAATGGATTTCTTTTTCATCAACCTAATATATATTCAGAACCACCCATACATCTTCATAAAACACATAAAAATTTATGTGTTTTATTAATATTCTAATATTTTGATGGCCAAGAACATTCACAATCTGACATTTTAAACCGCTACTGACGTATAAATATTTTGCCATATTCAAAGCGTGGGGTATGTTTCCTTGATTTTGAAAGAGTTGATATTTAGAATGATGGTGAAATTATTTCCTATTGGATTGCCATAATCTCTCGTAGAAACGTGTATTGCCTTTAATGAAAAGAAATTGAGGAATGTATACGTCATACAGTCTGTAAGTGGAACACATTAGTCATGGACGCTTTAACAAATACGAAAAGCACGCAAGCGATGCGCTCAGTGGGTTTCAGTTTTATCCTTAAAAGAAAATTTATGACCTTAGAAATTGTCAGAATGAGCAGCATTCTAGATCTCAAAAAAGCCTAGTCTGAAAAAATGGCTGAAATTCATACGCTTTTAATTTTTTAAGAAATCGAGTCAGAAATAAAAATATCTAAAATTACGCTTTTATTGCAGCACTAAAATATAACAAATAATTTTTTTTTCTCAGAAATGAATTTTGTCGTAAATGCGCTAATCGTAGCGTGACTATGAATGGTCAACCAGGCATATGCCCGGGGTCAACACCGTAAATGTGATTAGATACACAGGCTGTAGAATTTAATATTATTGCGATGTAAGTTAAGTATTACTATTTAGAAAATAAAATGTTATAAATTAAAAATTATTTTTCATCCTATCTTTTTATTCATTTATTCAGATCCTTACTTTATATTAGTGAGCCGGGTGCCATAAATTAGATCAATAAACTTTGAATAGAAGCCCGGGAAACCGAGGTTATTCTTCTGTACATGCCTATAGCTAACTCATGAATTATATAATAAATAATGAATTTTTTTTAAAAAAAATTATTTATTAGAAGTTTTAAAATTTTTCTCTTTAGAATTTTTAAAAAACCTTTTACTTATTAGAAGTTTTAAAAGTTGTCTCTCTAGAATTTTTTAAAAACTTTTTACTTATTAGAAGTTTTAAAAGTTGTATCTTTAGAATTTTTAAAAAACCTTTTACTTATTAGAAGTTTTAAAAGTTGTCTCGTTAGAATTTTCCTCCCAAAGTGATGAATTTATTATCATCTAAAAAGTTCAAAAATCTAAAGGCACTATTTCTGATTCTACATTTATTCATCACTTCAATATTTAAATTATCGGTTGAAAATCTTGAGATTACTAAAAATATGACCAAATTAGAGAGCGACTTTTGACTCCGTAAAAGAGCTTTCTTAACATGATTGAAGACTTCTTTCGAGTTCATTAGCATATTTGGCGCGCTGTGCAAACGATATTCTAAAAAAAGAGACGACGGCATCTAAATCTTATCAGATGATTGCATAAATAAGCGATTTAATTCATTGCCTTTCAGTCTTGGAAGAAAAGTCTTTTGGACCTGCATTGGATAACATGACATTATCTACTTTATAGCTGATACTACAAGCTTTCCAACTGAGCGGTGATAGTATATGCTTGAAATGCCCTGTATTTAAAGATTTTTAATATGATATGCTATATATGTATGTGGTAGTTTTTTAAATTAAGGCAGATGTGTTTTTTTCTTCTTTTGAGTTGTCCATTAAATAATAAGTTATTAAAGAACCGAAATCATGAATATTATTTCAAAATTTTGAAGTTTTGAATCGTAAGGTGGTTTATTTGATGGGCTTAAACTAAAAATTATATCGTTTGATCGAAAACAAAGAAATTTAACTATAAGGCCATGAATGTGTCACAGTTCATCAACCTTTTAAACTGTAATGGTGAGAAAAATCTGGCTATAAATTGGCTATAAGAAAATAAGAAAATATTTTATATTGGAGCTTTGGTTGGTAAAGGCTGTTGAATTTTTAATTAATTTTTATCTGTTTTCTTAACTATAATGCCATGAAAACTCATCTAACTGATTACATGAAGTTGAAAATATCATTCTTGCATTAAGCTCTTTTTTTATTTGTACTGAACCGTTTGAATGGAACTTCTAACGTAATTTCAAATCTTATCTATTTTGTATAAAGTAAAACAAGAGTGGATACATTGAATTTTCAAGTTGTGGTATTAAGTCAATAAATTTGCACATCACAACAAAATGTTATTCTCTCTAAAGACGATTACTCCCCTTCCCTGATCGTTTCGAAAGGTTTACGCTTAGGGACTGATCTATTCTTATGAACTAGCTTACAAATTTGCTACTAAACAAGTAATATAAAAAAAATTAAATCAATTCCTACTTAAGGTAACAAAGAAAAAATTATTTTAATTACTTTTTATTAATTACAATTAATATAAAAATGACAGAATCACAATATTAAGCTGCAAAATAGAAAGCGAATTTCCTGACAATTTCCCATTCCCCTTTCTGTATATGGTGTTCGAACTCGCAGTCCAAGGACTATCAACTAGACCATCCGAGTCAAACAGTTATAATTACTATAAATAATTGATCAAAAATTAATATAGCATTGAATTTTCCTCGCCAATTGAGGATTCAAAGCCAATTGTAACAACGCAAAATGCGTAATTTCTCTACACCAGTTGGGGTACGCAATACAGATTATAAATTTCTAATTTTCTTTATTTTGTATTGGTTGGTTGGTTTTTATTTTTTTGGCACAAGAGCCATTGTTAGCCATACTGCGCCATACACGCGATAAAAGTATTTAAAATATATTTACGAAACAAATGGTTTCTTTATTTTGTATTATTTTAATTCGAAAGTACTTCAAAATGAATAAGAAAAATCGATTAATTAACTATGTTTACTTTTAAATGCAACAGATATTATGAAAATAAACAGAATCGCTTAAAATAATCGGCGAAAAACATGTTAAGCCTAATTTCATTAGTGTGGGGAAAAAACATACTGAATTCGTAACTTATTTGGCGTCGGGGAAATGAAGATTTTTGGTGAGAAAGTTAGTTTTTAATTAATTAATAAATAAGTAATGAATTAATATTCGAAAAAACTGTATTAACATCAAAAGTACTTGAACTTGATTGGATGAATAAAAAGTATTTTATTAACGATTGAAAATTTGAACGAGGTATATATAGTTATAGCGAGAGTGTGGGCTATTAGTGGGAACTGAAAAAAAATGTCCTGGGAGGTCATGAAGCACCTTACCAAATTTGGAGCTTCAATCAACCATTCAATTGAAAACCGCGGATGTACAAAACAAACAAATTAAAGAAACTTGTATATAACGGCTATTCATTGATCAGCATAATCAAATTGCATTTTCAGCCAGAAACTCGCACATAGTACCGAGTGTCAATTTCCTTTATCTAAGTCTGACGTTAAGTGTACTTTCACGTGAGTGAAATAGAGCTAACTGTTCTGTTGTCTAATCTAGGCATTGTTACACAATTGGACTGATTAATCAAACAGCAATTTTCATACTGTTAAACATAAGCTTATTTTTTATATTGTGATGATTTAATTGATTTTATTAAGCTGGCTTAATTAAATAATAAGCATAAAATGAAATGTTGGAAAAAGTATTTCCTACTTCTGACCTTCACTGAGGCTTATTTTTCCCCCTTAGTCTCTTTTCGTATTGGATTCTGAAAATCATTTCTCTGTCATTAATATCTCTGATCCGAAGTTCGTTTCCTGAACTGAAATATAGTATCGTTTTTTTAATGAAAAATCGAATAAGGATTCGCCTTAGGCAATCTACTTTATTATCAACTTGATATTTTACTTAGTCATACTTCGGTGGTTGTTTTCCGATGAATGGAATAATGGCCATTGGCCAAAATTCTAGGATGTCACGAAGATCTTGTGTGTGAAGAAGGGTTTTTTCGACAGTCGTTTAGTTTGTTTATGACGAAATTTCGGAATGCCAATTGAGCCTATGTATATGTTACTCTGTTTTTTTCTGAAACCAATTAAGGCACTTGTTTTTGTTTTGATGGAAGTGATCAAAACATAATTGAATACGCGTGGAAAACCTCACTTCCAATTTTTTTTACATGTTTGTTACATAGTAATCAATTTCAGTGCTTCTTATTTGTTTTTTTTTAATGTGAAATATATATCGCTGAAAAATCATGGAAGTTTGGCGGATGTAGGAGGCAGGATTTGTACGATTTGGAATCTGAAAATTGTTTCTGGACCTGATTATTTTTCACATATTTCAAGAATCGAATTTCTGAGTTAGCAAATCCAGTAATCAATTTCAGTGCTTCTTCTTTTTTAAAAGAAACTGGAAATATATAGCGCTGAAAAATCATGGAAGTTTAGCGGATGTAGGAGTCAGGATTTGTATGATTTTGAATCGGAAAAATGTTTCTGAGCCTAATTATTTTTCACATATTGGAAACATCGAATTTTTGAGTTAGCAAATCCAGTAAATAATAACTCAGAATTCCATGGTTTTATAAAATGTCCCAAACAAAATTAATCCAGCAATTTTTTCCCTCGAATTGGTGAATTTTATTTGTGCGTTTTCATTTAGAATGCCTTTTACAATCTGTTTCTAACAATGAGTATTCTCGGTACACTCGTATTGTCTCAAATCATATGCATATTTTTATGTTATGCGTATTCCCAAGATGCTGCACTTCTTTCATGATAATACTTTTAACAAAAATATGTTTGACATTCTTTTATCTTCTCGGTGGGGCACCTTGAAATGAGGATGAGATGCTTTTGATATTGTGGTTGGATCTCGCCCCCTGGAAGGTACACGAAAATGTAGAGTCTGACTCCTCCCATCTATGACGTGATGTTCTTCGTTAAGAAAGTGTTGGACAGTGTCCGGCGATGGCCCTTAGGACTAAACCACAGCTGCCAATGTTGCTGTTGCAGCGATCCGGTCATTCAGTAGTTATCATCCGTGCGGGTCGGAGAATCAGAAATATAACTTGTTGTTGTCACTTATGGCACTTGCCATGGACAAGCTCGCTGTGATAAGTTAGAGATTTAAGCCTAACCTGCATCTCTTGTTTTGTAGTAGCGCCATCTAGGGCCAAGTGTAAGACTTATCTACACACTGATCCCATTCGCTTGCTTAGCCCCTTTATAATTGGGGGGAGCATATTCACGCATTTTACAGATAGTACACAGAAAAACAACCATGCCCGAACCGGGACTGGAACCCGGGACGCCTCACGGGGAAGACGTTCTACCCCTAAGCTAGGACCCCGGCTGTGACGTAACTTAACATATGTTTGATGAAAAGTATCGAAAAGATAGTTTTTTTTTTAGAATCAGAGGTATTATTTTTTCTAAAAAGTTACTGTTGGAATTTAAGTTTGGGTGCCTAGTTTTAGTTCTCTCTATCTCTTTCTACAAATACGCTTTCACTCATATTCTTTAATTAAGTGTAGTACTATTTCATTTTGGTGCTTTTTCTCGTATAAAAAGTCAGAAGGAGTCTACAATTCTCAATCTATTATTTAAATAAAACTAAGGAATAAGTATGGCTTTAGGTAATCCTGTATTATTTCTTCTGGTAGGGGAGTTGACGATATTGATGCCAAGCTCTATTTCGATTTTATATTTCTTTATTCCTGTATTAAATAGTAAACTTATAAAGTGTGACAAAACTAGTTAAAGGGACGCTGAACATGTGTCGGATTTTGACCTCCGAGAGTATTAATCGAGGCTGTTGCACATTGAGTTACGATTTGGAGTTACATCGGAAGCAAATAAAATCATTTCCTTCGATATTTTACATTCTTATTTTATTTCTACATACATATCTTGGAAAATTTATATTTGTATTTCTTGATCAAAATTTAATTTTCCGTATACATTATTCATTACCATGGTAATGATATCGAATAACTTTTTCGGTTCAATCAAACATTTCAGATCGGCCTTATAAATCCAAAACTTAAATTGTCTCCCAGAACAATTGTTCTTTATCAATACTACCGTCATGGTTGATTGATAACCTTCAATCTAGCCTTAGTTGCAGCTCTGTGATAAAATACGTAAATTAATCGCTTTTCGTTATCTCGATTGATATTGATTATTATTAATAATTTTTTATCTGTTCTCCATTCTTTTTAAGCTAATATCATACGAGGGAAAGATTTCCAGAGTTTCGTTCCGTATGATTAAAACTTCTGAGTTTATAAAATAAATATTGTTATTTTTCAGTTTACCGGTTTCATCTACTTCATTTGGAAACAACAGGTATAGTGTTTGATTATTGAGTTTGATTGGAATTCGATTGCTAAGTTTGTTAAAAATTACTCTTTAATTACTATTCTTATCAATTTGTTGAAAATTGCTCATTATAAGCTGATAACTCATTACATTCATACAATCGAACCATTTCTAAATTTTTTGTATTTAAAATAGTATAAATTTACGTAATAATGGCACCTTCTCTCTCTCTTTCTCTATGCACACTCAAGAATTGACACTACCAGAAAATCAAAACTGTTCTAATAAAAGATCATATGGTTCAACTTTTTGAAGTGAAAATCTGTGAACCAAATTTTACTGCTTATCCGGAAATGAAGTATTAAAAATTGCTGAATAGGACCATCCAGATCTCTGACCTTATTCATTTATTTTTAAAAGGCTTGAATAAAAAGGTTACTTTTATCTAAAGGATCCAAACTCAGATTCTGCCACTAAGTGTAAATTTGGCATTTTAATGTGAGCGCAATTGATTGGTTAATGAGGCTACAGAAATATTCCACAAAGTATTACCGTCCTATAGCATACAATTTGGCAATTTCAATCTTATTTAGATTTACTACCCAACAAACTTATTCTAAATAGATCACTTTCGTTAGAAAGGGATTCAATTCGTTATTTTGTTACCAATCCGCCGCGAGTTAACTAGAAACAAGAACGCGTTAGTGTGAGTGGAATTTTTCTAGTCAATGTGTGAGTGGAATTTGCTAGTCAATGTGTGAGTGGAATTTGCTAGTCAATGTGTGAGTGGAATTTGC
>JAOUZG010020776.1:3963982-4031573 GCA_026289955.1 Argiope argentata | reverse complement strand
TGTGTGTGTGTGTGTGTGTGTGTGTGTGTGTGTGTGTGTGTGTGTGTCACATAAACATAAGATTCGCAAATAAGAAAACCCTATTACCTAGAAAATGCTGGGCAATATTTAAACAATGTTATTCTATTTCCTAAATGCTATTCAATATTATTAAGATCTCATAGCAACACTGAAGAGTATCTTCTGCAGCATGTAACTTTTTAATGCAGAATTTTTATAAGGGTGCTATTTTTTTTCCTTTTAAATTATTTATAAACCAACTTTAAAACTTTTATGTTCTATAATTTCCAGAAAATTAATTATTCTGTCACTTTTTCCCATCCCTTATTTCTGGTATATAAATATTACTAGAATTCAAGATTAATATGTTCAAAACTTATTCTGACCAGGTTGCCCAAGATACTGTAGAAGAGCTGATGGAGAAGATGAGTTTGATACAGAAAATGGAGAAAGAATCTTCATGTGAAGAACAGAAAAATGGAAATGCCGTTGATTTGCCATCTGCTCTTAACACACAGTTTGAGTGCGATACTGAAAAGTTTGTTGATGATGATCTTACATTTACCAGAAGAGCTTTCTCAACTGCAGATGGTCACATTTCAGACTTCATCATCCAGGTGAGTAAAGTTTCAGAGAAAGAAAATAAGTACTAAAATATATTTGTTATTCGAAAACGTTATGTAAATTTTTCAAGTAATGCTTTTGCCACTCGTTTAGAAGCAAATGGCGTAAGAAGAATGTCGTTTGAATTTGGTTTATTGACACATAAAACATACAACTTTGTGCTTTTTCTTTCATATTTTTTATTACGAGAGAAATAAATAAATAAATAATCACTGAAGAATCTGCTCTCTTAGCATACAGTACAAGTAATATTTACTGATTGACTACGTAAATTAAAAACCTGTAATTAGTTATAATCAAATGACTTAAGGATCAGCACTAAAAGTTTCATAGATCTCCGGCACCAAACGAAGTATATAATTTATCTAAACAAAACATAAACGTGTGGCGCTAGCTTCATAAGCTAGATAACATTTACAATACCGAAGTCGACTTTTGTATTATGGTCATGTTACTCGGCTACTGGCCCTAGCGTCGCAGGTTCGTATCCCGACCTTCGATCGGTACATTGGTGACCTTGGCAACGCAACCTCATGAAACTGTCGTGGTGCCATCTACCAGCATTAAAAACAAACAAAGTCGTCAAATTCACTTGACGCTAGCAAACAAAGCCGCTAACCGCACTTCACCCATGCAAGCAAAATTAGAGTCGTCAGACACACTTGAAGCAAGCAAAGCAAAGTATTTAGACACACTCGACGCAAGCAAAAGCAAAGTCATCAGACACACTTGACGCAAGCAAGCAATCGAAGCAAAAGTCGTCAGACTCACTTGATGCAAGCAAGCAGCAACTCGCCATAACACTTGGCTCTATAAAAATCGTTCGTTCCTCCGTCGACTTACTGGTGGGGGAGTAATGTGGGATTAGTTTCATAAGCCAGATAACATCTACGATACCGAAGTCGACTTTTGTTTTATGGTCATGTTACCCGGCTACTGGCCCTAGCGTTAAAGGTTCGCATCCCGACTTAAATCGGTACAAGCGTATGAATGTTATATTTCTCGCTTTTCTCAGTATCAGTATAGGATTCGTTTACAAAATGCTTGGAGAGTGATGGTTAATTGAAAAAAAAATAATCCCGATGAAAATAATACACCCTGACTGCATTCAGGCAACTATGAAGAACTCAGTAAGTGTTATGATTTGGTCATGCAGGTCAACAGATGGTATTGGCCTCCTTTTTGTTATCAATGGGATCTTAAATGTTAAGAAAATACATTGATACTCTTCAAGACAAAGCTTACACCTTCCATCAGTGATTTCTTTCCAAACAACACATGATTTATTTTTTAGCAAGATTCAGCTCCTTGCCGCACTACAAAAATACCGAAAGCGTGATTTAGAACGAAGAGCATTGAATTGTTATCATTGCCAGGAAACAGTCCTGCCTCAAAATTATTGAAAACTTATGGCACTGTTTGAAAACTCTTATACATATGAGGCGTTTATCAAATAAAAGAGAATTAATTGAGGCTGTAGTTGTTTCCTGGCATGATGCAATAACAATAAAAGACCTTACACCTCTCGTTTACTCAGTAAAACATCATTCTGAAGCTGTAATAAAAAATAAAGACTACTCTACTAAGTATTGATAACTCATTGCAGTCATCAGAATCTAATGTATCGCGATAATTATTGCCTCTCAACTACTTTTGTTTTGTAAATATTTGAATTTTGCTTTTTGTAATAAAATCAACGTTAAATTTTCTTTAAAATGATATATAATAATTTGCAATTTGTGAAACGTTGTTGTGCTTTATATAAGCATACAGAGTTAGAAAACAAAAATTTTCAAAAGTGTACACAATTTTGGCCACCATTGTATTTTTATTAAATTACTTTTTGACTAAATTGTAATCTCTATATTTGATTTTTAGTGAAATCTTATGTTTGTATTTGAAAATAGCAATAGCAGTCTATAGTGTTAATTATTTAATCATGTCAATATGTTTTTGAATTTCAAAAATTTTCACCCATTATTTTTTAATTGCAGTCAAAGGAAATATTTAATGTAGAGCAAAATATGGTTCAAGATGTATTCGAAAATATTTTTTAATCTTTTATTTTACTTTTAAGGATTGTACTTGGGATGATCACGCATATTCGCTGTTAAATCGATATTACAATGATGTTGGAACACTTCTGGATGAAAAGTTCAAGGTTGCTTATGATCTCACTTACTACACGTGAGTGCTTTTTTTTTTCTTTTAATGATCGAAATTGTGGAAACTATTTTTCCTTAACTATATGTTATACAATTATCGGCATAAAATTCTTTTGAATTTAAAGGTTTGTGTTATTGTGCCTATTGTTTATATTCAGACTTTTTAAGTCATTGATTTCAGACGGTTGAAAATTAGCTTCTTTTTTATATGTTCAATTCTTCTTCGGACTTGATTTCGATTATTAAAAGACAGTACTACTGGGTCCTAACTACCAGCATGACAGCTGAAATCGAGTAAAGAGAAAAAAAATTAAATTTTTTGAAATAAAAATAAAGTATAATGAATAATTTGCTTATAAATGTTCGGCCTAATATTACATATGCTTCAGATTACGCAATGTAGGATTTTGAATACAGAGGTATCATATTCATATTCTTTTTATATAATAGGTATCACATTCTTTTTTGACTTAATTAGATCTGTAATAGTATAGTAGTAAAAACTTCAATAATTAAGAGAATTATAAACGAAAATTTTAAAATGTAATTAAATTTGGGAAAAACTGTAAAGAGGAGGTAGAGTTAGTTTTATCATTTGCTGCTTTAAGGCCTCCAAATCTCCTAATAGTTTGCAATTTGTGAAGCGTTGTATTTTATATAAGCACGGAAAGATAGAAAACATAAAAATTTTCAAAAGTGTCCGCAATTTTGGTCACCTTTGTATTTTTATTAAATTACTTTTTGTCTGATTTGTGATAATCTTTACCGTTATGTACTTTTAATATATGTAATTTTATAGAAGTAAATTATCTGCAAATCATTTCTAACAATTTATGATCAGTCTCAGCATAACTTTTCAATAATTTTGATTTTTGTAACATTTTTTGGGGGACTACATCCTCGTGGTGTATATTTTCCAATGCATCCTAAAATTCCTATTAACTTTTAACTTAAACGATTTTTAAGAAATAATAATACAGACAATATCTTATTTTTGTGACATGAAAGATAAAATGAGGATAATTGTTAACATCATCACCAGGATTTAGTTTCACATGTAATAGCTAATAATTACTATTTGAATAACAATTTTCTGGGTTCATTAGTATCAAAATTTCTGAAAAGAGTTCCTTGTCTGTTGTTACTCATATTTACTATTGTAGAATTAACCACATTCGTTTGTATTCTTCACTATCTTTAAATAAAATATTTTGTTCTTAATATTGTGTAGTATATCATTGGTGTTATTAAGTTTGAAGTAGATTATTTCAATGGACGCTAGTAAGCTAGAATGATAAGATAATGACATAACGATGGGTAGTGTAATGAGTGACATTGTGAGATAATGACTGGGGCGTAATAAATTGTCGCCTTCATTTGTCATTTATGGTTTAATAACCATAAATGACTTAACTTTTATAATACTAGCTTTTCCATCTCTGATTTTTATATATATAAGGGGCAGTCAACTGAAAACGAGACAGACTAAATAACGATCATGATCGGTAATTGGTAACGAAGATGTGTCTATAAAAGTGTCTTTTATCGAGAATCAGGAAGGAACAGCACGAGTTGTCATGATCATGATCGGAAATTGGTAACGAAGGTGTGTCTATAAAAGTGTCTTTTATCGAGAATCAGGAAGGAACAACGCGAGTTGTCACCGCTGTGCCATTTGTCCATTAGAGGTGCTTGAAGCGAGGTGAATGAGTTGCATGTATGCCCGATATAACTATGGAGGCCAAGAAAGTGGAACTGAGAGGTGTAGTGCATTTTTCAACTGCAGAAAGAGCGTCAGGAAGTGAAATTCATGCTTCACGTGCGCATGAAATTCGTAGTATGTTACGTGTGCGTGTGTTTAAGGGGAAGAAACGATTTCGAGAAGGTCAGGTGTCATTGAAAGACAGCAGTCGACCAGGACAAGTTCATCTTGTCATCGCTGCTATAGATGCTGCTGTCAGAAATGTCAGAATGGTGAACTGTGGAAGACATTCGGCCCATGATGAGTATTAGTTAAAGTACCGCTCACGCCATCTTAACAGAGCATCTGAAATACCGGGAAATCTATGCGCAATGGATTCCCCACAGCCTGCCATAGGAGCAGAAGTTGAACAGAATGTCAACATCACTGGAGCACCTGGAACGATATCACGTTGAAGAACTTTCTTTACTTTCCCGAATTGTCTCAGGAAACGAAACACGATGTCATCATTTTGAGCCAAAGAGCAAGCGTCAGAGCAAACAAAGGAAGCATATAAATTCACCCTCACCGAAAAAATCCAAAGACATGCACGTCAGCTCTGGGAAAGTCATAATGACTTTTTTCTTTGACTGTAATAGGTCGCTGCTCATTGACTTTCTAAAACACGGCACCACAAATAATGCACAGCAGTATGTGAAAGCTTTGCACAAATTGAAACGTGCCATCAAGTTCAAGCGTCTAGAAATGTTGACGGAGGACATTGTTCTGTTGCTACGCTCATCCACATATTGCTCATGAGGTAGATACTAAGCTGCAAAAGTCTCGCTGGGAAGTCCTTAAACATCCACTATATAGTCCAGATCCCTCTCCGTGCGATTACTATATTTTTGGAGCTCTGGCTTACGTGGACGTCGATTCGAAGGATTTTAAGTATTTTTCACATGAATGTAAAGAAAAAATGTTCAGTTCAGAAAAACAATAGTGTTTTGATAAATCTTTGCTTTAAGTATACGTTTCATTCAAATGATTTTCAAGAGTGAACAATTGTGGTTAGTAATAAGAATGAAGGAGTTTTCTCAAATAATAATAATAATAATAAAGAAATTTTAAGCTTTAGGTTCAATTCCGATTTCTCTCCTTAAAATCTTTGTCATCATTTTTCGGTCACTTCTTCCTAACCTTAAGATTGAGCTACGTGCCGAAAAAGGAGAATGGAAAATTGCAAGGAAATTCGTTTTCTATTTTGTCACTTAATATTGTGATTCTGTCATAAGTATATATATATTTATATTCATTGTAATTATTTAATAAAAAGTAATTAAAATAAAAAAATTTCTTTTTAACCTGAGTAGTAATTGACCGAATTTTTTTATATTATTTGTTTATCAAATACTAGCTGTAAATACTTTTTATTAAATACTAATGGCGCCATCTAGTAAGGAATTTGAGAAAAATAAATTTCAAGATACCATAATATTTATATTGGTTAATCATAAATTAAAGATTAAAAAGTAAAAAATATATATATTTATAAATCAACTTATTAGTGCATTAATAAACGTATATTTTTAAAAATTATTTTTCTTACATTTATTTCTTTCCTTGGTAGTATGGGCCACAAAGAAAATGTTGATACAACTATATTTCGCCGAGCTGTCTGGAATTACATCCATAGAATTTATGGAATAATCCATGATGATTACAATTATGCAGAAATGGAAAATTTGCTGGACTTCGGTTTTAGGTCTTATGTTGAAACTGTTTGCTTTAGTCCTGAAACAATTACAAAGGATGCCCATGATGAAATAATGCGAGCTTTTCGACATTCAGAAAAAGTAAGTCTGTTATTTCTTCTGCCATAATTTTCCAATGTTTCTAAATAAACTGATTCTATAGAGTGTGTAAGATTAAGCCCAATTTATTTTTTCTTCATAGAAGAGGTATATGTAATTTTCTAAATAAACTGTGCTGCCATCTGTTTACGTCATTAGACACTAAAATACTATTTTCTAATAAATCTGCACTAGGAATTATGTCTTATTAAGATAAAAATTCTTTTAAAGGTTAGAGTACCCGAAAATGTTTAATTACATGTTAAAGCCATGAGAAAAATTATGATAGCTCATTTTTATTACTATGTATTTCATATGTATGTTTTTTTTAATTATTTATTTATTTATTTTGCAAAAAATTTTCAGATCTACTGAGTCAGTTAAAATAAAAATCACATTTCTAAATGTATTAGATTCTCTATAAATATTAGAAAATAGATTCTTTATAAATATTTGAAAATAGATTCTTTATAAACATGATTTGAATTTATAAACAATTATCTTAAAGAATTTCTTTTCCATTTTATAGGTACACGTAAATCTTATGGTGTTTGAAGCCAGATTTCAAGCTGAACTTTTGTATGCTCTTTCCGCCCTGATGCGATATATGACATGACACATCATTGGAAAGATGGATGAAATGATGTGTGGTGCCACATAGCATAGGGAAACTGACATTTAGATCATTTGTATTTTTTTTATATTGGCTGGATGTCTACATATGCAACTAGGATGTAAATATTTGTTTTCAATTGAATATCTTAATACGTACTAAATGAGTCATTTGTATTGGTTCCGATGTTAGCGTTTCAATTCATTCCTTATTTTCGTTTTTGTTTCCTTTCATCTGGTATGAAACCCAGATAAATGTTTTGAATTATTGCTTATCTACTTCTTTAGTAAATATAGTAGTTTTCTAATAAAGTGTATTTGTCAGATTTTTTATTCAGTCTTGTGTTTTCTTTAGCATTGAAATGCAAATTCTTATTTTTAAAAATTGAAAAGTTATTGCATATTAAATTGGGTATTGAAAGATTTTTGTACAGATCTTATGCAGCAGTAATTAGTTGTCTATGATTATAAAGATTGAGATCTTTTTTTCGCCATTTTAGATGATAACGAAAACTGGTTATTTCAATTATGATTACCGCGTTTTCTTGTTTTCCCTTGCACGAATTGGGTATGTTGGATATAACTTTTACCTATTCCACATGCTTAAAACCAGAGAAAAATCATAACATTAAAATTAAAATTCGGAAAGTGAATTAAATATGAATCTTATTATCCCCGACATTAAATCAAACCTGCAATGAATCAATCTTTTAAATGTGGCAGATGAAAAAGTTTTGTTTGTTTGGCGTTAAAAAAAAGTACAATAATCTACCACAAAAGTAGAATACAGAAAAAGGGGAAGAAGTAGCTTATTTCCTTTAATACTTATATGATTTAGAAACCTTGAAACTCATTCTATTATGGAAGAATAGGTTCAGTTAGAAGCTATTTTTTTTGGTATTTTCCAGTGGCGTAGAGTGGGTTTCAGGCACCCGAGCCATTGACCAAATTCTCCATTCCCTTACTTGGATATTTAAATTCAAAGGCATCAAAATTTATAAAAATTCTAAAGAACATTTTGGCAAGAAAAGAATTTGTATTATGAATTGAACATGGTTCAAACAAAGAAATCTTGCGTGTATGTTTTATAATATAGGGTGAATTTAACCTAATGTACCAAAACGAAAGAGAACAATAAAGTCCATGTAGATCATAAAACACTATGGCAACCATTTCCTATCTCTTGAGTTTTTGCAAGTTATGGTGGATAAAGTAAATATGCTACAATTTGGGGGGGGGGGGAGGGAATCCTTACTTAAAACATTTCTGACACATCTAGACTTAAAATAAGCACAAATTTTGAAAGAACAGGAAAAATATAATAAACATAACTGCATAATAAACACATTTGTTGCAAAGGTTCTGACACATGTATCAATTTTTGATAGATACATAACATTTATGATATTGGTCGACAAGACTAAATTGTTATAAAATTAAGAACCCATCTCGAATAAAATCAAATTTAATGTAAAACACAAAATGGTTTCTAATTAGAATCAGTATTATATTGTAACGATATATATTTTATTGAAAAATTTATAGATAGAACCTCTGTGTTTAACTAAAATTATATTCATAAATTTTTCCTGTGAACTCGATTTTTTTATTGCTCTATCAATGTCTATAATATCACATACTTCTTCCTGAAGAAACGAGATAACCAGATTAATTAGCCTTAAAGTACTTACGAATTGTTAATTGTTAATCTTACATATTTTTTGATCAGTTTCAATTTTGTAAAACTTCTCTCGAAGCTGGCATTGCTTACGTCACTTTTGAAGAATATTCAGAGCTTTATTTGTGGGTAGAGTATCATCTACCTCAGCTTTCATAATAAATTGTAATAATCCAAGTGAGTTCACATTAATTAGTTTATAGCTTGTAGTAGCTATGAAATCCCATAGTCAGACTCATTCATGTGTTAAACTTGTTTGTCAGTTAGAGCTGATGTGTAAAGCTAGATTACATTCAATGTCGTCCAAATCCTATAGAGCATGCGGCGTTAATAGGCGACATTTTTCTCCAAATTCTGTACCTACTGAAACCTTGCATGCAATCATTCTATTTAGATTACAAGAGCTAATGTTTGGTTCAAACTTCGAGATATTGTTATTTACTGTAAAATTTTGATATCCTTAAAAAGTGCCATCCGGGTTGAATGCGATACATCTTTGATATTTTCTTTAAGTAACTATCCTCTACAACTAGGCATTTTTACTATCGTTCATTTAAAGGTGCGAATGTTAATTGCAAGTCTCCTTTTGTTTCATCCTTCGTCACTACACTTTTTCAGAAAATAATAATCTTCTATACAAAATGTTCAATAGAGAAATAAATCTTTTTTAACAATATAAGAGCTGAAAAATAATGTTTTAGAGTAATTTGATGCCAGGTGGAACCTGTCATTAATGGCATAGCGATAGGGAAACAGTAGAGATATAAATACTTTCGCCACCATTCCTAAGGAACGTCAAAACATAGGCGTGTTTGTCATATATTCCCTACAGAAATATTATAAGTAGATGAAATAATAATGTTATGCCCTGACTTGACCTTCTGAAGATTTGGTTGCTAGTGTTTCTCGGAATCATGCAAGTTCGATCAGAAGCCAAGTTCTGTTATCCAAAGACAGTTTTTCAGTGGCTTTTTGTCAGTTATTTAGCCTTTCCTGATTTGTATATCTATTGTGGATATTAGTGGCCACCTTGAACTCTCATCGCCATTTATTTTTTATCAGCTCTTTTTAAACCTTTAATGCTAAGAATAAACTTTAATTTAACTCATTGGTGTTCAGCCATTTGAAAAGTTTCGATGAAATATTTTACTAGCAGCACACAAAATCCGATTTCTTTTACCTCGATGGAAAGTTTTGAATGTGTGTCATAAATTGCAACGTGCATGTGCTATATGTATTTGAGCAGGAGGAAACTGAATTCTCAATAATCAGTCACATTGCACCCCTGGCTTGATTAACGGGAAATGGCCTTCATTTACATTTGAAAAATATTTTTTAAGGTCCTGGAATTTTTTTTAAATCTCAGTACCTCTGAATCTAGGTACATACTTTAAATTACAAAGTTTCATAAAAATAATAGAAGAAGATAAAGATTAAGAAAGCCTTTTGCCTTTATGCTGGATAAGATAGAGATAAAATAATTAATATGGCCGCTGTAGTGTAAAAATACCAATTAGTTAAATGTCTCTACTACACTCATTAGATCTTTACTATGGATCCTGCAAATTTAATCCATAGGTGTCATTTTTTTTCCTTATTCATTGTTCTTTATCGTTTAACATTTTAAAAAAATAATAGCAGTATGTACGAATGATTTATTAATGTACTTGCGCTGTATAAAAGAAAAGGATTAAATTGCCTTTAAAATTTTTAACATAAAATGTTGACAATCTTTAATATTTTGACCAGCATGCCTGACTTTTTGTTGGAAATAAAATTTGAGAATTATAATAAGTGCACTAAATTCAATGTTTTTTTACATAAGATGAATTTATGAATGAATTTACATTTAAAAAACATTATATTTTCTACTTCCTGTTCTTTATAGGATATATTTCATTGTTTGAATGTAAATTCCATTTGTTTTACAAGTTCTTTCTTGAATCTAAATATAATTTGCAATGAAAAAAACAAACACTAGTTTATCTAGTTAGAATGGGAAAAAAATAACACATTGAAAAAAAACACAATGCAGGAAAGGTGGAATTTAACGGGTGATTATTATTGCTTTGTATTTAATGTTAGTATTACTCTAACTGGATTCACTTAAAAAAAGCTTCCCTTGTTAATATCATTTCTTCTTCTGGTGATTGAAAAAGCTTCTGATGAAAATGCTGATGATACTACAAGTGTATCATCAGCATTTTTTTAAAACAAAATAATAGGCGTTTTTTTGTGTGTGCGTGTGATATAGATTTTGATGAAAGCTCACTGCATAGGAAAATTTGTTTTAAAGCTTTTATTATATTAGAAAGAATCCATGAAATGTATCTAAAAATAATATTTTTCAACGTTTCTTCTTAGTATATTTTCAGAAATTTTTTTTCTAGAAGAATTAAAATAATTATACATTTCTCCTTTGTTACAGAATTTTTTTAAAAAAACACTTTCACATTCTATTTTGATCATTTATTATAAACTGAATGTGAAAATAAATCGATGGTAAACAACAAAATTAAAATTAGTATTGCTTTTTTTATTACTAATAACTTACTTCTTCTGTTATAAATGACGTAAAAATTTATTTAAAAAAATCTGAGTACGTATCGCAAATGTACAATTGGTGAATTCTCTTTACAGTATTCATAAACGAAAATTAATACAAATTTATGCTTGCTGAAAAAAATGTCAATTTTATTTTTTAAAAAGTGCATTTGTGTATCTCTATACTTCCATAGACGCTCAGATGCTGACTAGCTTAAAAAATTCATTAGCTATCGTGAGAGAATCAAAGCTGTAATCTTATTAGAAATAAGTCATTGTAGCTGTGTATTTATGTTAGTTATCTTTTCCTATGCAACAATACCGCGATGAGCCAAGTTTTCAGTACTTATTACTTAAAAGAAAGAATATTATCAATTTTTAAAAGCACAAAACTTAATTGAATATTCAGTTAATACAAAATTAATCAGTTTTTTTTTCTTGCAAAGAATTTCTGGGCAGTATATTTCTTGTGAAAGATTTATATGTATTCATAAGATTCAAATTTTCTCCTTCCTCAATGACATAACTTTCGTTTCCATGCAATGTTTCCTTTAATTTTTATTCCAAATTTAATACATAATAAAGCAACTGCACACGATTTTTTAAAAAAGGATTTTTATTGGTGGTTTCCAAAATCGTCTGGTTCGGCTAATATTTCCATTTTAAGTAAAAACGTTTCAGATGATAAAATGATTTCGTACATTAATTTTACTAAGACGTATTTCAATTCCAAGCATTATATAAGTAAGTGGTTTCATAAATGTCGACAGAGAGGAAACGGAAATATGGAGAAATCTCCGTAACACAATGTCAGTAAAAGGTCAAGAGGGGAACTGTCACTTTCCTTTATTCGGTGAATTCCCTTTATTCAATAACAGTGACAAACCATAGCTGCCGTATTGCAGTAAATTTCCTTCTTCTTTCTTTTATGATATCGGAGAAAGTTCTTTTCTTTTTCTTTAGTCAATGATAACGAAATTGTTGAGTCAGTCAGACAATTGGGACAACTCCCCCCCCCCTCCCGGGACTTGCAGGCAAATTTGAAGCCAATCTTTAAAAAATATTTTTAAATTTAGATGAATGTTTATTTCAATCAGTATATATTAAAGTACGAAGTCCATGTAAATCAGAATAAATAAAAATATTCTTGGATCTCCACACAAAAATCGGGACTTCTAAACAGTTGTCTTTGTCGCTTTTGATAATCTGGTATTGAATTCTATACCGAAATTTTCGATTCTTTTTATTAAAATAAAGAAAATTTGAGCTTAGTTCTTCACAAATTAAATATACATATATTGCTTGATTTTAACTTTCGAAACTCAGAACATTAACTTAATAATGATGCATTAGATGTAGAGTCATGTATTTCGGCATTTTTGGTTATAATTTGAAGCAATTTTTTTATTCTATTTAGAACAAGAAACCCTTAGCTTTATCTCACTAAAAATCGCTGGAATGACAGAAATATAAATGAATACATTAAAATATAAATTTGTAAACCATTAAATTTATGATTGTTAAAATAATTACTATATAATCATAAAATTTATGGTTATGGTTAAAATTATTCGTAAATTATAAAACACATGGTTGTTAAAAAAATGTGTGCATTTTATCAAATGTTTTCCATTGCATAACGATTAACTCAAAATTTATAATTTGGCTTGCATAATTTTTTGGACATAAATGGTATTTCCTATTTTTTTAAACTGATTTCACATGAAATAAAAATTCAACTTAAATTATTCCTTTATAGCAAGCATTTCAAATAAAATGCCTCTCAACTGACAGCAGATAACTAACTCAATTTTGGAAGAAAAAAAATCTATGATTTTTCTGTACGTATATGCAATATAGCAAGAAATTGCTCGAATATCACTGCCGTGCTGGTTATAGTGGAATAACACTAATTCATAATGTTAATATTGTAAAAATAAGGTTCTTCAATAAATGTGGATTAAAACAAGGTATGGATTTTAAAACAATGAAATTTGTGGACAAATTCAAATATTTTTATAATATTCTTCAAAAAAGTAAAATACTCTTCTAAAATTCGTCTTTTCTTTTCCTATTTTAGTCTCTCCACTAAGAATTAAGTAACTTGTAGTTATTATTCCGATATTGGTAATATTTCTAAGCTTTACATTTTCAAGCTCAATGAAAATTATGTGTCTAATGTTTTTGCTTCTTTTGACACAGTTCTTCACTAAATGTTTAACAAAAATATATTAATATAAAAAAGTAATATAAAAAACAATTTTTTTTAAATCGATTCCTACTTAGGTTAACAAAGAAAATTTTTATTTTAGTTATTTTTTACTAAATAATTACAATTAATATAAATCTATATATAAATTTGATAGAATTATAGTATTAAGCGGCAAAATAGATGGTGAATTTCCTGGCAATTTTCCATTCTTCTAACTATATATGATTTTCGAACTCGCAGCCTAAGGAATGCGAATCCAACGCCTAACCAACCATACTATCCCGACCTGACAATTACAATTACTATAAATAATTGATCAAAAATTATATTAGCACCGAATTTTCAACCCCAACTGAGCATTTAAAGCCAATTGTTACAATGCAAAATGCGTGATTTTTCTACACTAGTTGGGGTACGCTATACGGATAAGAAATTTCTAATTTTCTTTATTCTGTTATTATTTCAATTGAAAAGTACTTCAAAACGAACCGGAAAAATTGATTAATTCACTATGCTTAGTTTTAAATACATCAGACATTATGAAAATTGACAGAAATTATTTTTATTCGAAAGTACTTCAAAATGAATCCGAAAAATAGGTTAATTAACAACGTTCAATTTTAAATGCATCCAACAATAAGAAAATAAACAGAATCGTTTAAAATAATCGACCGAAAACACCTTAAGCCTAACCTGATTAGTGTGGGGAAAAAACAAAATGAATCGCTACTCATGTGGTTACGGGAAAACGAATATTTTCGCCGAAATTTTTTTAAATTAATTAATAAAAAAACTAATGAATTAATAATGAAAAAACTGTATTAACATCAAATGCCATCCACTATAAATTGAAAAACTTTTACTTGAACTTGATTGGGTGAATGAAAAGTATTTTATTAACGACTGAAAATTTGAATAAGATATATATATATATATATATATATAGTTAATAGTAAGAATTGAAGAAAAAGCTCCATTGATTCAGATATCAGATTTAAAAAATAATAATAATTGTAGAATATTAGAGAAGAAGCTAACTTTTGCAGAATCAATTTATACTAAAAAGACCTTTATAATACTATCACTCGTGAGAGAGGCAGAAAAATATTTTTATCGACATCTATTTATTTCTTTTTATCGCAAAAAAAACTTTTAAGAGTACTTTCCCAAAAACTTATATTTTCCATACACATGAAAGAATAAAAGTTGAATAAAAATTCAGAAGCAGGAACTTTCAGGAAATCGGCACGTCTAGTGGGCTACCTTTAAATATTCTCAACATTGCTTTTAAAAATACATCTATTTTCTATTCAGAAGATTTTGGCTCACACTGAAACACTCAATAGGCTATGTGTAGTTCAGATCTAAAATTTGACAGTCATTTTCGCATGGAAACTCATGTTTGATAAGTTAAAAAAAAATCAATTTACGTTTGGTTCATCTATTCTAATTTGTAATAATTGCAAATTTCTTTGGAATTCTTAAACAATGGTATTCCTTAAAAATATTGAATTGCAGTATCTTAGTGGAAGGTGGTTGATTTGTATCAGTATTTTACAGTAAGATTATTTGCTATTTTTGGGGAATGAGGCTCAAAGTTTCGTCTAAGGTACATTTATTGGTTAATCCACTATCAGTGAACATATGAAAAATATTTCTGATATTTCATTGATAGAATTAAAAGATGAATGTGATGCAAAACATTTTTATGCCTATAAAAGATTAACTTTAAATTAATGTTTTTGAACTAAAAAGTTCGAAATCATGGAAGCTCTTTTTTGATAAGTTAAAAAATCAATTTACATTTGGTTCATCTACACTAATTTGTAAAAGTAATTGCTAACTGAAACAACTTCTTTGAAATTCTTAAACAATGGTATTCCTTAAAAATATTGAATTGCAATATCTTGTGGAAGGTATTGGTTGATTTGTATCAGTATTTTACATTAAGATTTGCTATTTTTGTGGAATGAGGCTCAAAGTTTTGTCAAACCATATTGCAAATTCTTAATTGTTTCAAGATTGCTTGTTAAAAAATGGATCGAATACATAACAAGTAATGTACATTTTTGCACGGTCTAAAGTACAACTGTAGGTTAATCCACTATCAGTGAAAATATAAAAAATATTTCTGATATATCATTGATTGAATTAAACGATGAATCTGATGCAAAACATTTTTATGCCTATAAAAGATTAAGTTTAAATTAATGTTTTTGAACTAAAAAGTTCGAAATCAGCTTATTTGAGAACATCACTTTTGACGTTTCCGAACTATAATTTTCTCTTTTATTCCTTTCAGATACAATGCCCAATATCAATTATGACTTTTTTGAACTGACATGCAAATTTATACGTTTTCCTCTTTTGACATTACTATTAAGTGCCTGTTTGTCCCTATCAATTAAACTTATTATCTTTCTACATAACAATTTTTACTTATATAATTCACACAGCTAAGTCAGGATACATATTTATACCCGTCCTATTTGTATTAAATACAGATTTGGAGCAGCTAATTGTTTAAAAGAAACTCTAATCTATACTGAATAAGCTCACATTTTCTCAAATAATGAACAAACCATTAAATAAATTAATTTGTGAATAACTAAACATCACTACAATGATTCTCCAAATTTTATTTTGATATTCCCGCCAGTGATATTTATTCTATTTTCCTAAGCAGTTATAGAAATTTCGCGCACCTTCATTAGGTGGAATCCAGAAATGTCGTGGAAAGACAAACGTCTCCGAAATCGAAATTAAACATATCTAGACAAAAATAGGGGGGGGGGGGGGGGGGGTTTCCCGTGTTTGGAGTTGTTTCGCTGTTGGTGTAGTGGCTGTGATCTTTTATTTTTGCAATGAACGGGAATTTTTAGATGGGGGGGGATTAAGAATTTAAATTAATCCTGCATTTTTTCGATGCCGAGGCAACCCTTCAGCTTTTCTGCCCACATTTAAAATTCGGTTTCTAAAGAAATTGAATTTTAAAATTCACAACTTATTTTCTTAGTCGGTGTCATTGCATTAAAGCTTGTATTTTACTTCTTTTAACAAATAATTTTAATTTGAAATTAATCCAAAGTCTATATAAAAATAGAATAACTATTTTAAAAACTTTCGAAATTAAAATTAGCTTAAATGAATTAAAATTTTGACTTAAATAAATTACTGACAGCAATAAAGAAAGCAAACTTCAGTTTGTTTCAGAAAAGAGACAATTAACAATACAAGACAATTTATGTGTTTGTCAATTAAGAAATGACGAGATCACAAAAAGGAAGATAATGATTTATTCTATTATTTCAACTACAACATGAAATATGAACTTATAAAAACTAAATATTTAGAAAATACTTTCTAGGCAGATTTTTTTCTTCTCACTATCTGATTTTAGTAAAAAAATTCACACATTTAATTTAAATACAATGGTTAAATTGCTTACTTTTAGAAAGTACACTGTTCTTATTACACAATATTTTAAACACACCTCCATTCATTCAGTTTAATATTAGCAGTAATATTACATTCAAATTCATTTTGTAAGTACAATTAATGATGATCAGATAAGTAAGGTTATAAGAAAAATAAAATACATTCGATTCTTAATGTTACAATGAGCACATTTGTTGCAAAACTATAAAGATAAATAATTTGTTTCAAGTTGTTTATGCTCATTTCATTGTCTGTTATAAAAGTGCAGATGCAATGAAATAATCTAAACAATCCTTCACAGATACTTTCAAAGTATATATGTTGTATAAACTGAGAGCTAAAACATTAATTGATAAAAACTTATCTGTAAAGGTACAGCTGCGGAAATTGGCCCATCTGGGACGGGTCTTACTATACTGGGCGGATAATCTGTTTTCACTAATCTACAAGACGAGTAAATTAACAACAATGTATTCAATTATTGCTATCAGATATTTAAGAAGTTCATAATATAGAACTATATATAACTTAGAAGTTCTTATGCCAACTTTATTTCGGCAAAAATATAACATTTACATATTTTTTAAATGTAAAGTTTAACACACACTCATTTACAATACTGATGCTCAATTATCAGAACGATTTTTCTCTTTATAGTTAATTAAATCATACATCATTAAAGAATATTTTCAAAAATTAAAGAAAATGCTTCAAAAAATTATTCTTTTAGAAAATACTGCAAATAAAATAAGTAACACTGATTTCGAATTTAAGGCAACTACATATCCGATTTGAAATCCATTAATTTCTTTAGTAGTATTTCAAAAGTATCAACATTATAAGAAGTGCATCACGTTTCAATACAATAGCGACTATATTTATAAAATCAACTCGCAAATTTGAGCATACCTAACATTTTGTGACATGAGGAATGTTTCAAAAAGAAATTTATACTATAATTACAGCCATGCCGGTATGATACCAGATGCATAGTATTAAACGGACAGTTATCGACAATATAAGCTAAATAATGACAATCTTCATATTAACTAGATGGATTTAAATCTCATTAAATGATTCTTAATATATTAAAAAGGAATCTAACTAAACCATGCCATTTTTCATACAATTTTCAAACATATCTTTAATTGAAATGATTGAAGAAGACATAATGGAAACATAAATATGAAATTAACAGAAAAAGTCACATGCTTTGAGCTAAGAGTTATAAAGATAAAAAAAATGCATTTAATAAAATATATAGAGTTCACGAATAAAATATAGTTTGTTAAACCCGAATAAAATATAGTACTACATTACTTACAGAGAGGAATCAAAACTCAATTTACTGCAGCAAACTAACTCCTCTGCTGCAATACAAAATAATTAATTGGCATAAATTGGCATTTTTCATATTAATTTTCTTTTTTTACATTGGGCTTGAAAATCTCATAATATTAATACAAATTAATTTCAAAATTCAAAGAGAGTGTTATACTATTTGTCAATTTCAAGTCATTCTGTTGATGATTTTCAAACTGTTTTGAAAAAAAGAAATTACAAATTTTTTGGCTGAACTCCATTACTTTTAAAATAGAAGAGTTTAAACATTTAGATATTAAGCCAGAAGGGGGAATTAAATAAAAGATGATTATTTATTTAACTGAATTCTGCTGATTATTAATTACAATGAATTCGTACACTTGAAATTAATACAGTTCATCCATTTGATACATAGCGAACACCCTCTTTTCAGTAATGGAAATATTCAAACAAATATATAGTATAATTTAAACCAATATACTTATGTTACAAAATAATAATAAAAAAAAGACAGCAACAGTGGAATGACAATGTAGTATTGAGGTAGCTGTCTTCCAATGAAATTTTAAGGAATAGAACATCAAATATGTTTGAAAACAGACTACATAAATACTTGACATGCAGAAAGTTGATATAATAATTAGTAAGGCAATTATTGCTTCTAATCTATGACACATTAAAATCTTTTGTACCAGTAAGGTATCTTGTAACAGTTTGCAAACATGTGCTTGACAATTCAATTGTTTCAAAAGAAGCTGAAACAATTATAAAAAAATAACTACAATACACAAAAACATTGTCTACTAGTTACTTAGAACTTTATACATACTTATAAAACATGCTGTTAAGACATAAGCAACTTTAAAAAATATCATAAATGTACACATTACTATTTCACAAACTATTGTTGAAAGGGATTTCTTTTCATTTTTTACAGTTAGCACCAAGTAATATACTAATGGACAAACCAAAACTGAAATGATCATTATTAAAATTCTGTTAACTTTCTTGTTCACATTAAAATCCAAATTCAGCTGATAACTTCAAGTTATCTCTAACTTTATCCAATCTGGTAACCTGGAAATAATAAAAGAAAAAAAAAATTGAAAAATTTCAAGCGAACAAGAATAAAAAAAATATTTCAAAACAGGAAATCAATCGAAATTTAAATACAATAATTCCTATAAAACACACAATATGAATATTCTCTTATAACTGACAACAGCTAGGCTAAATTACCACTGCTCTAAAAGAAAGGTAATATGCAAGAATATATTAACTCTGAATGCATTTTGAGCAAAGAAATTTCAAGGTTACTATGATGGAACAGAATAGTGAACATTAAATATATTTTTGAAACTAAACCAATTAGTATAAATATAGCTTTAAATAATAAACTACAAAAAATAAGTATGTCAAATTAAATCTCATGTTAAAAATAAAATCCCAACAAAATTTTTAAGTTTTCCCTGATTTAATGGAATTATTCTTTTCTATCCAGTAAAAAACAACAACAAAAAAAAAACTGAATATTTTATTACCCAGCTTAGAAGCTACTAAGAAATTTTCACACAATAATTCAAGTTTTTATTTAGAAGGAAAGTCACATTCAAGAGTCTTTTAAAAAGTTGTCAATTTACATTTTTCTCAGGGAAAGAAATAGGGAATTGGAACACTTTGTTAGACAATGAGTTCAGAGTAGAAAATGCACTAAATAAAAGTGTAGCTGTTGAAAAAAAAATAGTATAATAAAAGTGAGAAGAAATCATTTAAGTTCCATCATTCCTTTTAAATGATGAAAGATCTTAAAAAATATCTGTATCCAATGTCTAATCTTTTGTGGGTTAAAGTAAAAAAACAATAAAATATTTTTTTGGAAGTACGATCCACTCTCCTAATAGTTTAAAGTTATATAAATGCTTTTAATATTTTTGAAAGCAAAATTAATGAAAATTTCAAATTCTGCAATTATTTCACTCTACAAACGAAACATTTTATGAAAGGCATTTTAAAACTTACATCAAAATTACTGGTTAGGAGAACATGTTATAAAAATAATTATACTGAATATCTCTTACGATAAGAATAAAAATAAACTTACCATCTAATCTTCTATGTATGATTACATGTTGAGCAGTATCAGTAAAAAGGCAGGTAGCTGATGTTACATCTGGGAGAAGAAACTGCTGTGCCAGTCTCGAAGAAATTTATTAACAGAAAACATTTTCAAAGAGGATTAATATATGGTAACAGAAAATGTTAGTTCATGTGACTGACAATTTATTATATCTATAAGTAATGCCAGTATTTATCAGTAATTGAAATTGAAACAAAATAGAAGTTTGGAAAGGGAATTATACAATATCAAAATTTTGAAGATACATACAAGGTTGATTGCATAGATAACTCTTACACATATTTGATTAAATAATTAGATGTTAAAAACTCCTTGTTTATTATAAATGACTAGAAGAGAAATGTAGCTAAGAAAAATTCATGTAGCACAAAGTGCTGGCATACAAAATTTTTAGATAAGTAGTTCACTTTTTAACGTCCAAAGACTACAATATTTAACAATCACGGGACTAGAAAAATAAAACTGTATACAATAATATGATGAGTTTAAGGTAACACTTTATACACTAAACAAGACTATTTGTTACAATAACTTTGAAAAACAAGAAAGCCTTATCACATTAAAACAAAATTTTTATTCTGTTATCATTCATTGTTAATTTCAATAAATATTCTGATTAGTGTATTAAAAAAACAAAAAATAAAAGCTACTCTTAAGATTGCAATTTACTTCCATTAATGGAATCAAGTCAAGGAAACAAATATTGGAAGCATTCCATTCCAAACAAATAATTTTTCACAGGAATGTGATTAACATAACAAGGTGGGTGTTTCATCAAAAACATCAGAAAACTTAAAATATATTACTTAGAATAAATATGTCATAATATTTCATATAGAAAAGACAGAAAAAAAATCTTCATTTTCACAATAATTTTTTTTCTGGATAACATGGATGGATGGAAGACTAGACCCAAAATTATTTCCTTTAAATGCTACACAAGCTCTTAGAATCAGCTACTTACAGCAATTAGTGCAATACCAGCAGATTTCAATTTCGGTTTGTGATCAAAATGCATTGTGATTTCTCTAGACACTGCATTCTGCATGTCAGTGTTGTGAGCGAGGTCCGCCTATGAAATATAATAAAAGAAATCGAAAGTTTTATACTATACATAATCTGTTCACTTAATTTAAATACATATATAAAATTATATATTATATATATATATATAAATTTAAAGATATATATATTTACATGAACCCAAGGATGATCTAAAACTTCAGCAGCAGAATAGCGTTCATCAGGGTTAACCTGAAGCATCATTGTAATCAATTCCTATAAAAAATATTATCAAAACTTGAATTTAAAAATATATACATAAAAACACGTAAATACAAAATTAATTTCAATATCTTAAGGAGACTATTTGTTAATTTCTATCAATATTTTACAATAAGATGCATTTATTTTTGTGAAATGCGGTTTTAAGCTCCGCCAAAGCATTTTTTTACAAGATTTCTTAAGAGATAGTTGAAAAGACGGAGCTAACCCGTAAAAAATAACTTACGACCTTTTTGTGCAACCTAAAGAATATTTTTTGGCTAATTCACTAACAGAGATCATATATAAAATATATTTCCGATATATCATTGAATGCATTAAAGGACGAATGTGCAAAAAGATATACGAATAAAAGATCAGCTTTAAAATACTGTTCTAGAGCTAAAAAAAATCAAAATCGACAATTTATAGACATGAATTTTGACGCTTTCGGACTTGGAATATAATCTCCTTTATTCCTTTCAGATACAATGTCTAATATCAATTATGAACCTTTACAACTGCCTTGCAATTTTATATGTTTTCCTCTTTTCACATCATCAATAAGTTCCTGTTTGCCTGTATTACTTAAACTTATAATCTTTTAACATAACCATTTTGAAGAACTTCTATGATTCATGCAGCAAAGTCAAGAAACGTATTTTAACCGCCCTATTTGTATCAAATACGGATCAGGAGCTGCTAATTGTTTGTTTGTTTGTTTGTTTTTTAAATTCTAATTTATTCTGAATAAGTTCACAATTTTTCAAATAATGAATAAACCATTCAATAAGTTCATATGTAAGTGACTAAACATCATCACGATGATTCTGCAAATTGAATCTTGTTATTCCCGATAGAGATATTAATTCTATATTCTCTTACAGTTATTGGAATAATATGCATCTTAATTAGGTGGAATCCAGAAATGTCACGGAAAGACAGACGTCTACGAAATCAAAATTAGCAAGAAAAAAAGTGCAGGGAGGGAGCTTTGCTTTTGGCGTAGTGGTTACGATTTTTTTATGCTTGTAAAGTTCAGAGATCAACAGTTTTTCAATAAAAAGGGGGAGGGGAGGGATCTAGGTTCTTAAAAAAAATATTGTATTTTCAAAGTTTTTATAATTTTATTTTCTATTCCTTAGCAGCTCCACTGTTTTTTTAAAATTTATTATTTTTTTAAAGATTTTTAAATTACCTGCAATTTTCCCAGTGCTGTGACAACCCTAATGATGCATAACTAAAATTTTAACAAAATATCTGATATTACTTGGTTGTATTCATGTACTTAAAGTACAATCTTCATATTATGAATTCAATTTTAAATCCATTTACTATAATATTATAACTGAAGTAAGTAAAGCCATAGTAAAAAATCTAGCACAAATATTATCACAGAATAAAATTAAGCCAGAAATAATGTGTTCAATTTGTCTATAGCCATATTTTCTCTTCTTAAAATTATTACAAATGATAGAGCTTTTATAAATTATAGACAATAAAATGATAACCACAAGAACATTACAAAAGTAGATTAGTTAGCAAAACAGAACCATATACTCTGGGTATAATGAGGAGAGAAGGTTTGGTTATTGCTTATAACCTTCTAATAAATTGAATAGTTTAAAAATTAAAAATGTTTCATCTTACATACATCACTCTGAGACATGAAGAAACTACAGATGTAATTCAATGCATATCCAATTAATTGTTTAAACAGACTGAAATGCTAAATAAGCAATATACGTTGGTTGAAAATGGGTTTAAAAAAAGCCCCCAGAAAATAAGCTGGGAGCAAGAACATTTACAACAATAGATAACTAAATAAAACGGATCTAAATCTTACTTTAGCTGAATCAGATATGTCATCCCAAAATGGCTTCGTGAACTCGTACTTTCCAGCCAATATTTGATCGAATAACTCAACCTGATCATTATTTCGACTGAAAAATAAAAATAATATAGTTCAGAAGAATTTTAAATATATATACAATATTCAGTTAATTGAAGAAATTCTAGCATGAAGCAGCACAAAAGAAAATTTGAATGAAAAAGAAATTCAGTTATGCAGCCTTAACATTCTAAACATGTAAACAGCTTCAAAAGGGAAAGATCCAGAACAGACAATCAGCTCCATTAATACACTTAAAAACTGTGCAAAATACAATCAAGAGATTACACTTTAAAAAGAATTTTAAATAGAACTAACTAAGCTTTGATGATCATCTTGTTTAAGGCATCATGCTAATAGTTACAATAAAAGTCAAATTTAAAGTACTGAAACTTTTTTAAATAGTTATTTGTTCCTTTAAATTATAAACTATCTTCTAACAAATTATTGTAATGAATGAAGAAGAGAATAAATTGTTTTTTAACATATAATATATTGTTATTTAAAAGAAACGGGGGACAAAATTGACTTAAATCAATTATTACTACATATTAATAAAAAAGTAAAATTTCTAAGGAATTTTTAGTAACACTTTCTGTAAGTAACATTCGATATGTTGTCCTGCTCTCTGACGCAAATGGTCATCATGTATCAAAATGTGAAGAATAAAATGGCAGTACTCCTCAATCAATCAGGTATTAGGATTCGGTTAAATGATATAACATTATAAGCATCAAAGTTTAAATGCAATTTAGTGCCTTTTAAATGGCAACAAATGATCGGACACACTTGGTTAAGTTTAATTAAGACTGACGGGCATAAAGCTCAGGATACTAAAAATGGAAGACTGGGTAAAATTAAAATGCAAATGCTAGATCTGATGCTTCTTTTTCCATAAACGCTAGCAATTAACTTGGCAAACACAAATGGCAATTAATTTTAGAAATAAATACACTGGTGTGAAAAAATTAAGGACGATATGTCACCCCCCCCCAATATAACATTGCGTAAAAGCTTTTCAAATTAACACACCATAAGATCTCAGAGATGTATGAACATGTGTAATGTAAGCAAAATTTACCAAAAAAGAAATCAAAGCGATAAAAAGAAATTTCATTGAAAAAATAGCACGGAGCCAATGAATGAAGAAAGTAACATCTATGTGACAAGCGCCCAGCAAGAAACATTCAGCCTTTACTGGGGGATATTATATTCCCATTGCAATGCAGGTTTCACATCGCCAGACTATGCTAAATATGAAGTTGTCATCAATGAGTTTTTGAGGCATTGTTGCCTATTCGTCTAGCACCGCCAAACGGAATTCTCGAACCAGGAACCAGGTTCAGTTACCAGGAACCACGCATCTCCCTAGAAATTGCCATACATGCTCGATGAGATTTAGATTTGGAGATATTGGTGGCCGATTCATGAGTTCAGTATCCTCACTGTCCAACAGCTCATCGACAGCTACTATGGGATAAAGTGGCACATTGCTGCCTTAGCGCCTCTAAGAACGTGCATATACGGAAGGAGAATATCGTTACAATAAAGGGCTCTAGTGACTGAACCACCTTTGAAGATGTGAAGGTCCGTATGGCATGATACTTCCTCAAAGAAGAACACTACGATATCCAAGCCAGTCCCTTCGATGAAGTAGGAAAGGGAACTGTAAGTTCCGCTCTCTCCAAATGTATATGAGTCCAGAATCGCTACTCCAACTAAACATCCGTGAAGAATACTCGATCTCATTGATAATCTCTCCAATTCCGGCATGTGCTACCGTACCTAATTGGTCTTTCAGTCCGCTCTGCTTCTTCGTTCCTCTACCAGAACTAATTTTTCGGCTTCGTCCTTAATTTTTACATATCAGAGTAATTCACAAATGACCAGAAAGATTCTCCGGACCCATTTCTCAAAGATAAAAAGGGCAGGAGTTGAAATTTTTTGTAGCATGATGCAAATATGCTAACAGCAAAATAGCAATATTTTTGTTATATATATATAGTATGATAATGCGAATTTATGGATCAAAATATATCTGCAAGATAGGAGAATTTATAGATAAACTTAGAGATTTCATAAATTTTCCACATTAACAGAAGCAGTTGCATTCAACAGGAAAGCAAAAACAAGATTTTCATTGACTTTCAAATTCCTTGGTTTGCAGGTAATTTTTCTTCAGCACCATAGTCAAAGACCACTGATATCTCTGAAGACAGCGAATTGAACCAGTACCCCTTAATTAGAATATCATGATCGAATAAGAATTCCTTCAAATGTAAAGAATAGGCTCAAGTTGCTGGTAGCAAAATCGGACTACAGAATAAATGGGGAAAAAACTCCCAGCGAAACTTACTTCAACATATTTTTTTGTGCTATTTGCCATATGTAGGCGAGGGTTGTTGTGGATTGAAATAAAACCACCATTGAGTATCCCACGTCGTTTCCTCTGAAAAGACGATGAATTTCGATCGGAGTGAGCTTCTGCACGTTTAAAAACTTCATCAAGAACCTAAACTTGCAGATGGCGTGAGAGGAAACAAAAATTGACATCATCGTAAACTGTAACAAAATTAGTGTAAACAAGCGGAGAGTTACAGTAAACGTCAAATACACGATGTATGCCTTCATATTTCGTTACTTTTGCAGCTCCATCATCCACGTAGGAAAACTTAATTTTTGAATGACTTTGTAATTCGGAAAAAACTAAATGAAGTATTAAAAGGGTTTAGTTTTTTTTTTTTAAATCTCAAATAGAATTTCAGGAACTTGGAATTATACAATAAATCAAGGAAAAAAACGATATAAAACGTAATGCAAATTTCAAATTTGCAAAATAATAGATAAAATTATTTTACAAAACTTAATCCAATTTTTCAGCAGTAGACAATTTTTCCTAATATGTTTGTTACATTAAAATAATTATAAACAAAGCATGAGTTAGCTGAATTTTTTGATGTTTCAATAAGTATACAATAAGCTTTAAAAAAATTTATTAAATTTTTTTATTCATAAGTTTGTTATGCACTTCCAGTCATTCATATTTCACTTTCTGTGGTACTGTTATGGTAATAATTCGGTACTAAAGGTCTAAAAAAATACGAATTTACTGCAACATACTTTAGAAGCTATGTCAAACATTTGAATAAAATTTTTTAGAAAACAATTTAATATTAAATATTTTACCTAACAAAGGGAGGAAATCCACAAAGCAAAATGTAAGTAATGACACCAGCTGCCCATATATCCACTTTCAAGCCATATCTGTAAAAAACACAAAACTAGTAAATAATAATCCCCAAAATAAAATATTGTATAAAAATTTCAAGTTAATATATATGACAAAATATGAGAAATCATTTTGCTAAATACTGCTATTTAACATTTAATTCTATTTCTCTCCTCATATTACTTTTATGCAAACACACAGCCTGCAAAGGAATCAATAAATATTTATGAAGTTTTGATTTTACTGACTCAAATGTAAGTTTCCAAACAGCAATAAGTAGTCTTATACAGTAGTAGTCCCGTATCTACATGTAAATAAAAATTTAGGACTAAAATTGGATGTGATCACTGTGTCTACCACTCACACATTAAAGAAATTTCATGCAGAAAGGGATTTTTACACACTCCTTAGCAAGTACTGATTTTTTGGAATTTTCCCAACTTCTCTAAGATTCATGAGGGTTTATGACTAGAACAATGTATATTAATTAATATGCTAAAGTATATAGTAACATACTAAGAAACTATTTTTAAAAAAAGGATTACTTTTTGAGGTACAAGGAATTACATACGAATTTTTTTCTAAAAATAATCTAATATTTATTTATATTCCGAAAAGTAACTATCTACATGAAATATCAAATTGAACACAACCAAGACATACCTTCAGAGCACACAAGATTAGAACAAAAGAATTTTTTTTAATGCAACTTCTGTTTAAAATATTACTCTTGTCCATTATAAAGAAAAATGATGACTTACAAATACTACTTATAAAGCGAAATCGATTTAAAAAAAACTATTATACTTTTACTTTTGACATTAAAATTACAAAAATTTTCAATATGAAAGAGATAGTTGAGAATTGAGCTATAAATCATTTTTCAAATACATGAGCACAATTGTTAGAGTAGCATCTTTTCCTCGTCGAATGTTAATTATTTTTATTATAAAAATGCAAAATGATAATTTTTCATTTATCAAGAATTTAATTTTGCTTGACACAATATGTTCCAATTTTGCACACAGTTTTATTTCAGTATATTACAAAATTTTGAATTTAGAAAATAACATTGCATATTGTTTACAAGAATTTAAAAAATACAAACCCAGTTTCAGCAAGAATTTCAGGAGCTACATAAGTAGGTGTTCCACACACAATATATAGAGGTTCTTTAACTTCAACGGCTAATCCAAAATCCCCTAATTTCAGAGACCGAGTGCCATCCTCATGTTCCACAACCTACAATCAAAAGCATTTCTTAATAGTAATTTCTTTTAAACAATTTACAGAACAAAAATTATATCTGGCAAATAATGTATATAATTTCGCATTTGCAATTATATACTTCACACAGAAATATGATTTTTATTTGAATATTACATGTAACTGTTTAAAACAGAGGTAACATAAAAAAAGCATTTTTTTTAAAGTTTGACTGCAAAAAAAGGAACTATAAAAGGGTTTTTAATGAAAAAATGTAATTCTTCACAGCAAGACGCATTACACGCGAAATAATATCTCGAAATATGGCACAGTGTAAGTTTAATTTAAAAAAAAAAGGTTAATAATGAAAAGTTGTCTCCTTTAACAACAGCTGTTTGTCTACCATCTATATTTTTTTAAAGAATTGGCTAAACCAGGAAACCACTATCACAGTCACTAATATTGTATGAATATTACTAATTTTTTTTAATTCATTAATGGAACAAATAGTCACAAAAATTTCATATGAAAGCAATGCTACTCTTCTCTCGGCTACCGTCCATGTTCCAGAGAATTTTCAAAATCTCATTCTTTGTTTGGAAAATCCTTTGCTGTTATTCCAATCACAATCACTAAATAAAATGTCTTATGTTCAGATTTTGCACCTTCAATCTCATATGAAAGCTCAAAATACCATCCATTGTTATCTATTCTTTCGACATCCATTTTCCAGAGGTATACCAAAATAAAAAGGAGGGTTCTTACATTTAACAACAGGGCCGATTCTGTCATATTGCAAGCGTAGTTAACGAATCAGAATGCTCTACTATTATTATCTAATCATAACTCTTGATTACCTAAATCTTATTATAATAAAAGTATAATAAAAATGCTACAGTAATATAAATAAAAGTTGCAATATAACGATACAAAAAGCTGATTGGTTGGCTTCAAATAATCTTGATAGTAAAAAGTGGTCAAATCATTTCATTTGTAATCGCTGAGGGATTTGTCAAAGTTTTGTTTTATTTTGAAAACTCTTCCAAAAGGCAGAGGAAGTGAGTAAACGACTAAAGGTCATCAGCTTTCATATGAAGTTGGTTTAATAGTTCGGAGAGGGACACTAAATGTTGTATTATTTCCCCTGCAAGTATGTATAGAGAATTTCTATCATTTCTTTCGAAAACGGAGGTTGGTGGAATGTAGACAACTTTTGATGCCATAACTAAGAGTTATGAACTTTTATATGAAGCCAAAATGACTGAAATCGATGCAATGGTTTTGGCAGATGATCCATGTTGCAACATTTTCACATGGAAAATGCATTATAAAGTTAAGTTTTGCTATTTCTACTGAAATGGAGGGTGATGGGCGCAATAAATCCTTCATACATATATAGAGGTAATGAATTTTCCTAAATATTTATAAAATCGGACAATTTTTTTATCTTTCATCCTTGATTTTTGAACATTATTTTAAGCATATGGATACATCAATATCAAATAAGCATTTAAGCAAAAAAGTTTAGCATATTGTATTTCACAATACATTACAGTCAATTCTTATAAATTTCAGATTCTTCCAGTACTGCAATATTGTCTTACTCTCTTACATATATGCAGCATTTTTTTCGTCCTACTTTTGAATAAATAAGCATTAATTGAACTAATAATAATAATAACAATAATAAAACTCAACTTGATTTAATTTAAGTATTAATCATCAAGTTGCATTAAAACTGCAAGTTTATTACTTAATAAAATTTTCACCATGTAGCAGAAGATACTTCCACCCACATTTTTTTTTTAAATTGCAAATACTTTTTTTAAAAATTTGATTCTGGAAGATCAAATCCCATTTACTATCTAGAAAAAAGAAAGAAAAATCCATATAACTTACTAATAAGTTTTCCGGTTTGATATCACGATGAACAATGTTTAAGCAATGCAAATAATATAAAGCACTGCTTAAATCATGGATCATTAAACTAGCATCTTTTTCTGTATACTTTGTAGCAGAAGCAATAGCATCAAACAAATCGCCACCCTAAGGGATAAATGAAAAAAAGAACTATGAATAGAGCATTTTTAGGTAAAATACACAATAAAATTTACAAAGATGAGAATGCTTAAAAACGATCTATGTTCGATCATTCATAAAGAATTTAAGTAATAATGGTAAAAACTTTAAAATTTTAGAAGAAAAAATAAAGACAAAAATAAAAATTCTGTCTTGGCATTTAAATAAGAAATCAGTGGCCAACAAGAATATAAACACAATAATACTTCAATATGCAATGTGGCTGGAATATTTTGAATTATTTTGGATGCTTACTTGCATTAGTTCAGCCACCATTTTTATCCCTGAAATGCAACCGAATAAAATATATTATGGCAGATAATCCAAACAATCTAGCCTGCAATCCTTTTTATCTATTTTTTTAATAAATCAGATTTTGAAACACAGGAAATTTCAATCTGCAATGAGCATAATATATTTTTACTTGATGCATGTGCATCTTTTAACTTATAAAACATTTAAAAATAAAGCACTTTTTTTGCAGATTTTTTTTTTTGTTAAATACTGTGTTAGCAAACATAGGAATTAATTTGTGAAGTTAATAATTTGAGTTACACATTTATGCCAAAGCTTTTCCAGAAACTCAAATCAGCTTCCAAGCTTCTTCAAAGAAAGCAAAACGGAAATTGTATCGCTCATAAAATTCAGTCATTAATCTTTGAGATAAATCAAGAAGCGTTGGAAACCGCTACAGACCCCACTAGAATTTTACCTAAAGGCAAAGTTTCATACTAACTTCTTTTGGTTCTTAATTTGAAAAAAAAAAAAATGCAGACGAATTCCTTTTCATTTTCTATCACATATTATTCTTCATAGCAATTTTTTTTAAAAAAAAATTAGAATCGTCTTTTTAAAAAAGTCGATATTAAGATAAAATTAAACATGAGATTTATCAAAAATGACTACCACCTAAAAATTATAGAATTGCATAAGTAAAGTTTCAATAATTTTTATAAGAAATTTGTTTCCCTCTTTTTTTTCTTTTCTTATTCATAATACATTAATTATTCAGTTCACAGGGACAGCTTTTAGAGTGTTATAATTGAGACCCCTTTCTGATAAACTCAAATATTTTTCCCACATAAATGTAATTTGGAAAGATGAATGGTGCTATAATTGAGATAGAGCATCAAATGTCAAAACGACCTTATTCAAACAAAATAACAAACAAAAAATAAATTCTTAGCACAAAAGAATCCTTATTAAAAATAATTTTCTAAACTATGCGGTGGGACAGTTTTAGAAACTCTGATTTATCCTATTTTGTACAGCAGAATGCTGATGATGGCCGATACATTTACTTAGTATCGAATAGTATTATGTTTGCATTATTCAGCTCTTGACAATATTTCTACAGATATAGTCACAAATAAATGGCACCCTTATCACCTAATGTCAACAGTAAGACAATGGTTGGATGCTCAATTTCTTGATAGGTAAATGGTATGCAAGGCCTGTTGATTTCCTCCATTATCACCGGGCTTTATTCCTGCTGATTTTTATCCAAAGAATTAATTTCATTATTTTTCTGTAAATAACACATCTTTTGCAGAAACAGTAGATCCTTGCCGATGAATTCAAGAAACATATCTCGATATCATAAGTGATAAATTAGATCGCGTGCCCGCAAGAATGTGCACCTTTGTATACATGTCAAAAGTTTTCATTTTGATCAAGTATTTTTTTTAAACCATTTCAATTAGTTTTATTCGACCATTTGTCGAAATTAAATCAAAGTAAATAAATAAATCATTAAGTAATGCATTCTAATTCAGCAATTTTAATAACCTTTTGCGATACGTTTATAATCTCTCTAAAAGACTACGAAATATTCCCTCAAACACCAAGTTTGAAGTATGTTAAAAAGGTCAAATAAAGTTGCCTTTTATTATCTTAAGCAATTTTTTTTTCAATTCCTACTATTAGCTCACACCACGCTCCTTATATAACTAACTTTCTCGCCTTGTTTCCCTTTCCTTTCCTTCGCTGTGTTTTCCTTGTCTAAATTGGAGCGTATAGAGAAATCTGTATCAAAATCTCATGGTATATAACACCAGGGCTAATTAACTTCTCCCACTTTTACCTTCTGCTTTTGCGTCGTGACGTGAACGGACATGCCATGTCCGTGCTTCTTGTAAATAGATCATGCCTCCCCGGGAGAGAATAAAACGAAGTTAAAAAATTCTGTCTTCTGTGATAGCTTTTTGCTATCAATATACTTAAGTAACATTATTATTTGTTAAAATGAAACATGGTTTCGAAAACATAGATAACACTTTGAATTTTTAAGTTCGTTATATTCCATCACGGGAAGCGCACATCATGTACAAGCAGAAGCGTAGAGAGGGAAGAGAATCGTTATCCCTGGTCTTGAATACTCAAAAATTTTGATAGGGAAAAATATTTTTTCACAGTGCTTATACATAATGAGATTTTGATGGGGATTTCCTCGACACACGCCTAAGCAAATAAGGGAAAAATGGATCTTTCAAATAGTTTTGTTTAGATCGGCAATTTTCACCCTTTCACTCGGAGCGTGGGAATCTGTCGGCTTTTTCAGACTATTCAGCTATTTCACCCAGCTTCTGTTGAATCAATTAACTAGACCAAGTGAAATGGATCAGGAAATCAGAGAATATTTTTAGAATGAAGTTACTATGGGCTAAATTAAATTGAAAGTTAAGAAATTAATTTGAATTTAAATTAGTTTAAAATACAATTTATATATATTTTAAAATTTAATATATATATTACACACACACACACTAATTATTTATAAAATGCCTTATAAAAATAAAGCAACTTACCTTTATTAATTCCATTACTAAATAAAGATCATTTTCAAAATCAAATTCCTCAATGAGTTGTACAATATTCTCATGCTTTACTCGTCGGAGAATTGCCACTTCACTCTCAATTAAATGCTCCTGCAATAAGCAATACGGGAAAAAATTATAATATTAATAAATTATCAAATATAAATTGCATGGAGAAAGTGTATATCTACTTACTTTTCCTTTGCATTTATTTTTATCTATCACTTTTAAAGCATACTCTGTCTTATTAATCCTGAAAAATGTAAAATTTGTTTGATAAGATTTCCAATGTACAATAAATTCTTGGAACAATTGAAAAGTATACTTACTTATCAACACAAGTGTAAACAACAGCAAAATTTCCATCACCTATCACTTTCCCTACATCATATTTTTCGGAAATAGGAAGAGGAATCTGTAATAATGTGAGATCATGACCATTTTGGCTTTCATGTCTGCTATGGCTCTACAAAATAAATTTTACAAAGCATTCATTAAATATTATGAGAACTAAAACCATGTATTTTATTAATTTAAAATGAAAAAAATAATCAAAAGATTTAAATTAAAACATTTCATTCATAAAATAAATGTAATACATATTTTTGCAAAAATAGCACAGTTGAGAAAAAAGTGCTAGAGATAAATCCAATAAATCTCTTAAAATATTATAATACAATTATTAACATCTTTATTTTAGATAATAAAGCTAATAATTACAAGCAATAAATAAAACAAAATGAATAACAATATTTTCGATTTAAATTACTAGTAATAAAGATATTCCATTCTATAGATATTTTTTGTTTAATGCAATGCATTTATTTGAATTTTCAACAAATACTGAATAAACACTAAAATTTAAAATATTATGAAATGGAAGCAGTTTTAAATTGTCGGTTTATGTATGCTATTAGCAAAAAAAGTAAATATAAAAACAATATTAATTTTAACACTGTAAATTTGGAAAGAAAAATATTTTAATCAATCAGAACAGAAAAGAAATATGGTAGCTAGTAATTTATAAACTATATTGGGGACACAAATTTATGTTTTCAATGTGAAGTGAAGAACATAGTTTCTGTGCAAAAAGTAACTTACCGGAGTTCTGAGGTATCGAGAAGGGAGGAGTGGTGATGCAGAAAATGATCCTCTACTACTGTTGGAAGGAGAAACTGAAATAGGGAATAAGCCAATAAGTTCAATTTTTATTCATACTAAAAATTTATCTCAAGTTCTTCTGTAGTAAAATAGTTCACATAGGAAATCACAGAAGAAAATTGAGCATTTGAAAAGGAAAGGTTAAAAAATAATATAATATTTCCAAAGGACATGAAAATCAAACTGTAATCATTAGTTAAAAATTTTCAAAAGGGCAGTCAAGTAAATGCAAAGATATTTGTCAACACTTTGATTTTAACTACTGAGTTACATGAGTACTTAGATTTCCCCAATGAGATTAAAACACAACAAAACCAAAATGCTGTAACAGTAAATCCCCTTTAAAAATTATATAAGTTCAAAATACTTTTATGCAGTCTCTTTTCCTGCCCTTTACAATCCTATTTGAACAAGAACGGTATATGCTCTAAAACAAATATTTATTTTAAATGTTTCCAAAAAATTGAAGTATTTCCATAATAATGAAAGAAATAAGAATAAAAATAAGATTTTGAATTCACTATGTCTGTTCTCTTTTCTCAAGAACATCATTACATGTTAATATATATCAGGGTGTCTGATATTGAGATTACGAGATTTTTAGAGTCAAATTACAATAAATCTATTTAAAATAAAATGCAATTAATTGTACAATATTTAAATTTAGCACTTTTACTAAATGTTTGCTTAAAAGATATTTAAACAACACAAACTGTTGAAATTTTTTATTATTCTCGAGGAATGCCATTGAATAATCAAAAAACATGTCACAATTTCAAGAATAAGAGCATTACCTTCATTTAAGGAATATGGGGAAGAAACTCTTCTCCTGGAAACTGGAGACTGAATGTTGAACATTCCAGATCTACGAGCATATTTCTGAAAGCTGCCAGCATTTCTAACCCCATGCATCAGGTACTTGTATTCTAAATATTCAGAATCGTCACAAAACCGAACACACAATCAATAATCAAAAATTTAATGCATGAAAACAACAACAAATACCTTCAGAATCCAAATCAAAATCATCATGGGAATACTTTTCAGGTCCATATGCAATAAATATATCTTCTTCAGAAAAGAAATCAATTAAGCTCATGACCTGTGTCAAGGAAATATTATAAAGAGTGAATAACATATGCTATAAATCTTTTAAAAACAATATTCATGTAAAATTAAGAACAAAAGATTGCAAAAATTTTGATTTAATGAAGCCCATTTCCACAATGAAAAGTTTTAAGTAAACTTTATATATTTAATGCAATTCTAAAGCTGCATTAAGAATAATCAAGTAATTCCTGCATGCTATCCAATATTGACTTCAATTGTAATTAAAAACTTTATATTGTTTATTTAACATACAAGTTAAAAGTTTTCAACATACTGAATATTTACACAGTAGTTTCTATACATTGAATGCTCACTAAGAACCCCTAGTTTACAAACAAATTTATAAAGTTCCATAAGAGCTTCAATTTACAAAACATTTAACAAAGAATTTTGACACATTTATCAGAAAACCTTATAACTAATTCCTTAAAACATATTCCATTAAATGTTACTCAGTTTTAAAGCTATACATCTTTACATTTAGACTAAATACTGAAAAGTAGCGTTAAATTAATTCTCAGATAAAAAATAAAATATGTAAAAATTATAAACCCAGTAATTTATCCAAGATAAATAGATATTTCATGATTTATTTTTTATTTCTATAACTATAAAATATAAAGAAACGCACATTGAGAAAAATAAAACTTAAATTAGATATAACTATAAATTAGATATAAAAATTGAAATTACTGTTAACCCCATTGAAACTCAAATGAGTTTATTAAAAAAATATGTAATTATTTTCAATGAAGTAAAAAGAAAAAGATGACTGCATTGGCCTCTTCAGAATAAATGGGCTATATTAGAAATTGAGCATCTTGGAATGCACATTTTCAGAATTTCTATTAATGAATTTTTAAAATGTTAATTTAAAAATGCTAACCAACACTATGTTAAATTCTCAAAATAGCATAATGTATGAATAATTTAATTCTTTTTTTAAGCTAAATTTTATTTTTAAAATATATGATTTGGTCCAACATTAAAAAAATGATTACTCTAATTGGAAATGCACTTTTAAAAGAATAACTGAAAATCTGATGTTTAGTTGTTTTTAAAAGAATACTATAAAGAAAATATTTATTTTTAATAAATGATAAAAGAATTTTAGAATATAAATCAATAAAATTCACAAATATATAAAAAAATCATTAAATATAAAACTGAGGAAAATTTAAAATAATAATCAAAGCTGAAAAAATTATGCTTGGAAAGAAATCTTTTAACAAAAATTAAAAAAAGCAAATTTTTTTAAAGAAATTTATTAACATCACAGGATAAGGATGAAGGAAAAACAGCCATAAAATGCCAATGACAAGTTTATTGAATAGATTCACAAAACTTACAACAACATAAAAAAATGAGGAAAAAAAAAGCAAGAGAGAAGTTACTAAATTAAAATTATACAGGCTGCAATAATGAGAGAAAGGAAATAATAAAAAAAGGAACAACTATAAGGAAGAAAATCATGCTATACCTGCTCTTTCACATCAGTCTTTATAAAAATTAAACACAATACATAAGTAATACTATCTATTTTCCTGTAATTTCTCGCTTGGTCTATAAAAAACAGCTATAATAGTAAGCAATTCAGCTTTCATGATTCAAATTTTAATTCAACCCATTTCTTCAAAAACAATTTTTTTAATCATGCAGATATTACATTAGAATTGCCATCTTTACATCCCGCAATCTAATTAAATGTTGAATCAAACAGACTAAGTATTAGAAACCACCTAGATAAATGCTAATTCATAGAACTACTTTTGGAAAATCTTAGAACTGTTTTAAGTTAAAACTACATCTGCAATTTCATTTTCTTATAATTTACTTCCTTAATGGCTTATATCAGTGGAAAAAAATTGAGAAAAAATAATGGGTAGAAATCATAACATTCACTTGACCAATTTTAATGAAATTAATCTGATTAAGGTGACTATTTTCATATAAGAAATTATAACAAAAAAAGTTGACAGAAGAAAATGCTTTGATGGATTTTATGAATAAAATGATGTAATCACAATGGATCATGATAATTTAAACCCCAATCCTGCAAATAATTAAGGTTTGATCAAAACATTTAAGAAAACATTAGTGACAGAATATAATAAAAGAATTTCCATGACCAAAGCACAATTTGTTTACATACATGTAAAGAATTATTTAGTTCTAAAAACTTTATACCCATATTTAATTGGTAATATTGATCTAACCTTATTTGGCATGATGAAATATTCAACTGTAAGAAAATATTCTTGAAGTTATTTAAAATGAAAGACTAAAATATTAAATTATTCTCAAATACTAAATTAAATATTTACATTTTAAAAGTTACTCCAAGGCAGTTTACCAGAACCCTGGAGAATCTGTCCAATAAATTTTAAAAGAAATGAACATAACGTAAATACAAGTAATATTTCCTTTAACTGAAATATTTTTTTTATAAAGCTGTTCCTTTTTGACCTAAAAGTTTTGAGTGACAAACTCAAAAAAACTTTAAATCCAGGTACTAAATCAGAAAAACTGAATGCTTGTTTCTCCTCTTTTAACAGCATTTTATTTGCTGAAAATAAATCCTGCTATACTGTCTACCTACAAGGTTAATGGGTCATCTGTGCCCTAGATAATAAGCAGCCTGCTCTTTCATGACTTTGCCACTTCTGAATTCCAAAAATGACATCGTAACATAGTATAATTTTACTCCACCCTAAAATAGTAGATCTCTAATTCTAAAGAAATTATCAAATTAAATATTACATTACTCAATAAATAATAAAGAATTTCTGCAATATAGTTGGAAGGTGAGAGTTATTTGAAATTTAATATATTTCTCAAGTATCAATGAAACTGCATAGTTCTTTTAATGCTTGAACACTGTTTTACGACTCATTTATATTATATATTAGTTTACTAGCTTTTGATACACAAGATAGAAATAAATGTATAAAAGTTTTGATCCTAGTTGCTTTTAATTTCTTTCAAAAATGTTTAATTTTTTTTTAAAAAAAAACTTTTCTTTGTGAATCTCATAGGTAACCTCTTTGTGAATCTCATAGGTAACTATTCAATAAATTAAGAGCAGTCAAATAATTTGATATTAATGTACGGAACACACATAACTCAAACCATTTTTAATACAAACTACTAGCAGAGTATTCTATTATATTGTTAATACTTAGAAGGTATGTTGAAAACTTTTATTTTTGTAAAGAAGCTCAATTATTTATTGCTGATATCGAATTTTTAAAAAATATCAGGCATTTGTACACAATTAGTACCTGAATTATAACAAAAAAAGAATCTATATTATACAAAAATTTAATTAAATATAAATAACCACTAGAAAAAAAATGTAAAATGTACAGTTCAACCGAAGTAAAACTGGAAATAGTTAACATAGAATTTGATTGAATTTTATCCTGAAAAGTAGTTTGCTTCATTTTTTAAAGATTTCTGTGTATGATATTTTCAAAATAGAGCAGCATATATAAGTGTTAATATTTTTAACAGAAGATAATTATATTAGCTTAGACAATTTAAATTTCAAAATATAATTCCTTTTTTTTAATGCAGTGAGTTTTATTTCATATCAATAAAAATACTTCCAAAATAGTTTGTATATTCAGGAATTTTTAAGTAACCTGTAATTAAGGAATAAACATTTTAATATTTATTTTTCTTCTGGTATTTGAATAGACAGGTTGATTTTTTAAAAAAATCTTTGTTAGACTTTCAAAATTTCTTCAATAACCTGGGATTAAAATTCTATATTTTATTGATATCTATTACTAATTAAAAATCAATCTTTTTTTTGCAAATAATGAAACGAAAGCTAACTCAAAAGTCAAAGCCAAAATGTACATTTCGTAGGAATATACCTAATTCAAGCACAACACTTTTGAGCTGAAAGAAATAGTGAAAATCATCGATCCTTTGACACAATATCAGATCACTGACAGGAGGAATATGTGTCCCAGGAGCAAGTCATAGAGCACCCTGAAGTCAAAGCAATGTGAGCTTTTTTTTTTTTTCACTTTTTAGTGTAAAATATGAGATTGCGGAAGAAAAAAAAGCGATACATCCCAGCGTCATTCATATTTGCTGAATCAGTAATGATAATTCAGGACATTGTAACATTATGTTCATGACGCCGATTGTCTTACCTTTCCCACTACACCAGACTATTCAAGTGAAATGCTCCAATTAAATCTTAGCTCAAATATTTATTATCAATCGATTTGTTGTCCCCTAACTAAAAGCGAAAACTATAGGATGTCCATAAATAAATAACCCTATTTAAAAGTTAACAACAGGCGAAACTTTTTTTTTTTTTTTTTGGAAAATTATTGTTTTGTGTAGGACATAACAAAGGAATTATAATTTGTTTAAAGGAGCAAACAAGGTTTGAAAGAAGTAGGCCTTTTTTAAAAATTACAGATTTAGAAATGTTATTACCAGAAAGCATGTCTAGTATGACGGCCATCATTTTCACATACCATCAGGAATTTAAGACAGCAAATTCCACAGTAGATTGCAATGTGTTCTGGGAAATGCTATGAATACGCTCTGAAATGCTGTTTCTTAGATCAGGCAAAACTTCTAGATCATAACTACTTTCAAGATGTTTCAAATGTCTCTAAATCCAAAATAGATCATGAAAGTGGCAGCTGATGAGACACTCTTCAATGAAGTTATTTTTAGGGCGTTCTTAGCATAAAGATTAACATATAGAAATGATCCATTTTTTATAAAAATTGTGCGATAAAGGCACTGACGTATTAGCAGATTCGGAACAATTTCATTTTGGAACAACGATGCATAATACTGCCCCGTTACCAAGAATGAAACTATGTCTCTAGCATTTAATTCGAAGAAATAGAACCGAGAAGAAATGAGGCAGTAAACGCATACCACACTTTTGTATCTGGTACCTACCTGTAAGGATGAACACAGATTTTCTGATTCTCAAATTCGGCAATTGAATTTCACCAAAAGCTCGAAATGAAAAATTCCTTCGTATTTCGGGGAGATATTCCAAAATAATTCTGAATCAATCTCAAAGTGAGCAAGAAATTGAAATGAGAAAAGGTATTGAATTTCGAAATCATATGGGAGCAACCTCTACACTAGTTGAATCTTGTACGGATAATATATGATCACAGCATGATCTTTTGGACAAGATGGATGTTCCCAGTTCTTCTGCCTCACGAAGGACAATAGAACTAGACATAACGATGAAAACTTTGCCAACAGAGTAGTGAGGGTTTCAGCTGCCCGGAACACTAGATGAATTCGCTATCCCCATATACAGGTTTATTAAGATTAAACAATATCTAATTTATATAAAAAAAACCTTTTAAACACAATTTGGCAGCAATTTTATGTATATATATATACACACACTGTGCATTTCACAACGTACAAATTAAGAAATCACGCATGTATGTTTTAACATACATAGTGACCAAAAACTTATCCCTTTCATGAGTTTTCGAATGAGCCTACAGTAAACCAAATAAGTGTTATTTTATGATCTACATAGGAACATCTATCACCTTTAGTATGGCCGATTAGTTGAAGCTGGCCCTGTATTATTAGCTCATTCACTGCAAAAGCCAATCACTGACATATAACATTTATGATATAAGTTAACACGATTAAGTTATAACAACATAAAATTAAGAAGACAAAGAATAATGGCGCGATGAATATAAAACGCATATCAACTTATGATTAGAATGATAATGATACTGTTACGCATATATTTTAATTAAAAAAATTATAGAATTTGAAATAAAATTTGTTTTTTGACTAAAATTTTATTTGTCTACTTTTTTTAAGTGCAAAGATTTTTATCGCACTAATTCTGCTTTTCTTGCAAAATAGGCAAGATAACCACATTAGTAAGTCTTAAGGCCTTATCACACGGCAAACTACCGTCTACACTTTCGTGGACAGTCTTCGATTTATGCCCGCAGGCAACCGGTAAAGCAAAATTCTTGTCATCGAGAGCTTTTTTAAACCAGCTTGAAAATGTAGACGATAGTGACGGAAATATTGTTTGCAAATGGAATTCAATTAATCATGTGACGTAGCGTGCCAAGAATGGACGATTGACCCCAACTAAGAAGGAGCAAAGAATATAGAGCGATAAATACCCCATAACGTACATCTACGTTTTTAGGTTTACAAGACAGCAAATGGCCCAAGTGGCGTCACTTTCGTGGTCGTTTGTCCACGAAAGTGTAATCGGTATTTTGCCGTGTGATAAGGCCTTTAAAGTACTTATTGTTGATCTTAAATAATTTTTATCAACCTCAATTTTGAAACATTTCTCTCCAACTAATGACAATTGTGAGCAGGACCCGAGTTAGCCTAGTTGGGGCCCGGGCTAAAACTCCTTTGCCCTCCCCTCCGCTTTACTACTTTAGTAATGAAGATTCATTAAAGATGGAAATGTAAAATTATAATTATATACGATTTGGGGCCCCGCAATTATGTGGGGGCCCAGTGTAACAGCCCCTATCCTAGTCAACCCCCGATTGTGAGGAATATTCGTAGAATGCCGGGGAGTTATCTTACCCGTCGTGTTTCACAATAAACTGTTATAATCCGAACAGGTCTACCTTAATTTAGCCCGTAGTTGAAATTGTTTGAATTTGAAATCCTATTCGTCAATTTCGGCAGATGCAGTCTGGATTACATTCAATGTCGTTCGAATCTAGTAGTTAAACAGTAAACTTTTTAGCCTAACTCCTAAACTATTAAAATTTTTAGCGAATTTCTATAATTATTCTATCTAGATTTCTAAACATTATTATTTATTGTGAAATTTTGCTGTCCCCATCACTCTACGCCACCGAGCTTTCTCTTTCCAACTAAAATGTAACATGCTCTACTACTTCTATAAAAACAAGTTTTTTTTTTTTTTTTTTTTGCTTCCTCTTCCATAACAAACATAAAATGAAAGTATTTCTCCAAATTTGGCGGCCAATAACTAAAGATTTTTAATAATTAATAGACCTTTTCAAAACCCGCTCAAAGTTCGATATTTCTGTAGAATAACTAATATGGAATTACCGTTTTGATAAAACACTTTAACTAAGAAAACTCGATCCAGACATTCTGATTAACAATAGAAACCACATTGCAAACAGATTCTCAGTTAAAGTTTCTTGGTTTTATAACATATGCTGAGTAAAGAAGACAAAAATTTGCGTTTTTGTTTCTTTTTCTTCTATTTAAATCTTCTGTTCGAAAATTAGATATCGAACAAGTTATCGATCGATTGCAAATATCGAATTTCACCTCGATAAGACTTCCTGCTTCGTATTTCTCGTCTTCAATGATAAATTTCACGATTAAAAAAAATCTCGAAAGGCATTTCGCTGCTCGAATGTTTAGTTTTTCTCGCATTAACTATCCAGGATTTTTTTTTTTTCTTCTTCTTCTTTCGTTTAAGTTTCAATTCAGAGCAGCTTGCTCGAGTCATTCAAGGCAGCTGCTGTCACAGTTATAACCTAGAGTACTTTTAAGTGCTTTATTTAAAATTTTCAGTTCACTTTAATAATTGTGTAATTTAATGATTATGAGTTATTGACAAGATTATCAAGCGATAAAAAAGTAGTGAAATTTGAAAAACAATAGTAAACATGAAATTCATCAAAAAAGCCCTCTGATGGCCAAAATGTGCACATTTTTTTTATTATTATTATTATTCGCTCAAACAAATCGTCTTTCTTTCTCTGTGTTTAATACAAAATTTCGCAACTTTCTGAGTATTTATAGATAACTTTATAGATTCTATAGAAACATCTATAGATAACTTTAAAATAAGATCGTTTGATTATGGATAGATTGTATCTATTAAATAATTCTATTTCAACAGTTTTCACAGTTGTGACAGATTGCTCTTCTATTTATTTACCAATGTTTAATTTATTTTTTATCAATTAAAAGAATTATTATTTATTTCTAAGATGGAGTTTTAATCATAATAGTAGTAAAGCATTTACTTGTTTTTTAGTGACAGTTTTTTTTTTAAACACGTATTTGTTTATAGATATTTTTTTAAATTTAGTTTCCTCTCAGAATATATTTTAATAGCTTATTCTTAATTTTATTTTTCTCTAAGAATCTGTTTTCTTTTTCTTTTTTTTACTCTGAAGAAAATCTTTCCTTCATTTATGTCATTCAAAAGAGCCATTATTTTATTTGGGAGCTCTGAAAAGAGATTTTATTAATTTTGGAAAAAAATAAAAAATTATTATTAATTTATTTTCTAAATAGAAATTTTTGTATTTGACTCTGATATAAGCCATGTTTATCTCCAGAACAATTTTTTGTTTTTGTTCTTTAGCTTTGCTACTCTTCCTCTCTCAGAATTGATTGGATTTTTTGGCTCTGAAAAGAGCCGTTTGTATGAGAGAAGTTCTTGTTTCATTTCTTGGGTCTAAGATAAGATTTTTTTTTAGTTACTTAGTTTTGTTTTAAATAATTTTTTTCCATCTTTTATTTATTTATTATTTATTTTGTAAATTGTTTTTAAATTTTTTGCCTTAATCCACTTCCACTTCAGATACACAGAATTTTGCTTACTTGAAATGTTTCAGATGAATTTTGAAATTCATTAGAAAAAGTATTTTGTATTAACTTTCGGAATAGTTGAACGAACTTGTGAACATTTTAAGTTTTAGCTTTTCCGCTAATAATGCAGAATGAGGTTCATAAAATAATATTTGCCAATACAGAGCGAAATTGCAAATTTTACAGCAATTGTCTTAGCAGTTACCGTTAATTGTCTTAGCAGGCCATTATATTTACACACAAAATTCTTCTTTCTTTCACCAAACAGTTATTAGTTACAACAGGATGAAGAGTTTGGGGTTATTTCCATTGAACGATCAAATTTAATTAATCCTGAATTCTTTGCATGTAATCTTTGGCTTGAAAGTGCTTTGTTTGAAGAATAGTATTTGAATTTTTAATTTAATGATACTTGGTCACTGGATAAAAACTCAGTAAAATTACATACATTTTAAAATAGATTATTAAGGTATTCAAAAATGTTTCGTATTTTCTAAAGGTAATTGTAATCAGGAATACCTTTCTTCACTTCTTTGCTGGTGTCTGAAAAAAGAAAGAATCTTTGAAGTTTCATAAATCTATCAATGGATGTAATCTTCGAAAATATCGAAATTCAGTCAGTTCCATTTTTTGACTATTAATCCAATATGCTATTTTTTTTATATACCCCATCAAAAGAAGTAAACCAATTAATTATTATTTTTTAATTTCACCAGTATTAGTTGGCATTCATAAAAATGCATACCTTTATTTGCCCCTAAACCAATCGGTTTTAGTTATAATACCTATTGGTTTCCTAAGCTATAATTGTTGATAATTCTTCTATGAAGAAAATTTTAAATAAGTAAACTTCTCTAGAAAAAATAATTGAGATTAACATTACAAACAACTGCAAAATATTCACAAAATTGCTTTCATTTCCTGCTAGAGTTATAAAAGAAGATATCATATCTTTCTTTTCAATAACTTCATCTTTTATGATCATACTCTTTTAATTTTTCAATCTCGAAGTCAGAGCTGTTATCGGCAAAATTTTCACTTTCCATTTCTGATATTATAAAATTAAAGTATGAGGTAATATCAAAATGTTTTTTAGTAGAATACAACTCATGAACGCCAAACTTATTAACTCCATGCATTCCAAAAAAAGAAAAAAAAAATTTCTTTTTTTTTGGGGGGGGGGAAACAGCTACGGTTTACAAGCCTTAGTAGCATCAACAATGATTATAATAACTTCGATCAAAATGTTTCGGTTCTATGGGTTATGACTTAATAGGGCAGGAATTGTATGATGCAAGTAGCACACAACTGGAAAGTTTATATGAATTAATGGAATCCAAACATGTTACTGGTAGCACAGCAGTTGCATTAGCTTGTAAGCAAAGGATATATATATATATAGATAGATATATATATATAGATATATAAAATAATAATTATTATTACAGCAGTTGCAGCACCAGAAAGCAAAAGGTTAATATATTTATTTTTCTGTTTTTCTTCATCATTAAATCATTTAACAGTGAACAATCATACATCACAGAGAAATAATTTAACATCGAATACGAATTAATTAATGATTGTATCTTTTATATATATTGTCCTCTAGAAAAGAATAGCATTTTTGTTCACTTTTCATTCGATGTTTAAAAATAGTTAATAATTAATACAAAATTATACTAATATCAGAAAAAGAGATTTTTATTTAAATACAGACAATAAAAAAAGTAGTTAAATATTGCTATTCATTCAATCAATACATTATACTTGATCTTCATACTGAATTCACAAATCAAATAATGCTCCTTACCTGCTTTCCAGTAAGTGTAAAAATTTTACGCACAGCTCCTGTATCCAGCTTTATAGCATTAGTAATATCATTCAAAACTTGATCAAAGGAATGTGCAGTTTTTTTATTCAATAAGATTCGAACAGCTTTTCTAGGTTTTAAGCCATTTCTGATAATAGTAACCAGTTTTGGTCGAATAAAATCTCGAGATTCTCTGCTAGAAGCATCCGATTCCCATTTTAACATCTGATTTTCATCTAATTTTTTCGTAAGGCTCCACTGAGGTTTCTCATTTTTCAAGTAATCTAGCTTAATAAAATGATCATTCGAAGAACAGACATAACATTCCCCTTCGATTATCTGCTCCAAAGATAAAACTTTCTCTTTTCCATCAATACTAAATATATATCTAACACCTTTTGGCAAATTAACTTTATCAACAAGAACTCTTGTAAGATCTTCAAGCAGGGCATCAAAGGAACGGATACGTTCCACAGAAAGAACATATAACAAGCCTTTAAAAAAACGATCACCATTACGAAAAAATTTAACTTTTTTTGCTTTTTTTTCTTGGCTTAATTTTTTTAAACTTGTTCTCATAACACCTTGAGCACTGGGAGTAGGGCTAGTTTTACCACTACGAGACGTCCGAAAGCTTGAATCCATTTCATCATTTCCCGTAGAGAAATGCTCACTGTTTGAATTGGATGCCATTATTAGCTGAAAAAAGAAGAAAAAAAAATTTTAATCGCAACAAATCATGTCAAACAATGTAGCAGTTAATATTGAAAAAAAAAAAAAAAGACTATAGAAATGTTTTTATTTATGTGAGTTGTTATGGTAGTCTTGTAAACAATATTTTGGGACTCAAGGAAAAAAAAAAATACAAATAATCTACAATTTTCTCACAGTGTCTCTTTTTAAATTCAATGAAATATAAGATATTTCTTCTTTTCCTTTGTGTTTTCTTACCAAATACTATTTTCTCTAAAATTGCTCCAAATTCTAAATTCTAAGATAGATAGCTCCAAATTCTAAAACAATTATATTATTGGATCAGAAATTGCTGAACTAATAACACAATAATGCAAGTCTTAATTCTAGGAAAAGTAAAAAATAAAAAAAGGAGGAATGCCTTTGAACAAATACAAACATATTTTATACCTAACAGAAGAATTTATATCAACTATATAAACATATTAAATGGCTTTTTAGATAAACTAATTTGATTTTACAATGGGATAGCACCCAATGCATGTTGAGAAATCATATTAACTTATCAAGAACACAATCAATCTCAGGAATAATGTACAAAATAATTGATAGCATTGGTAGTTAAAAAAAATTGTGACACAACGCCTAAAATAAATTTAGATCAGGTACCAAATTACAAAGCTCTAATCAAGCTCAAGCATATATCATATTAAATAAATTTCACTTAATTTAAATTAAAAACCTCCAAGTTTTTAAAATGATTTTTAGGTCAAAAATTCAGATTGGTATGATTTAACAGGTACTAAGCAAATAAAATTTGATAGTTTTTTTTTTGTAATTATTTTTTATGAAACAAAAAATAGAATTTGGCCCTCAATCTAGTTTCTTTAACTTACTGGCTGATTTATGCTGAATTTTATACAAATACTCTTCTGCCCTGATCTTCTCATGAAAATATAGAGGTAAACATAAAATTTTCAAAATTCAGAGCAAGAAAAATATTTAGGAAAATTATACACTTTTAAGAAAAATGAAGGAAAAAAATATTAATTGAAATTATTTTTAGTGTTAAATTATACATAATAAGCAGCTCTTGACAATACTTTTCTATGGAAGTTATTTTGAGTTCCAAATTATATATAAAATAAGCACTATTTTCCATGTTGGATGAAATGAATTTTGAAACTTTAATGGAAATAACATTCTCTGGCTCTAATGCAAATATAAATATTGCCAGGTGTGTTGTCTCTGTACTCATGAAACATGCTAGAATTTTATATCTCTTTCTTCATGTTTGTTTTTAAATCCTGCATTGTTAACACAAAAAAATTCATAATAATACTGTGCATAGATATTCTCAAGTAGAAATGAGTAGATAAACCTATTATAATTTCAGAAAATCTTTGTTTTAAATATCACTGGAAGGTTTTAAGATATCAATCTGTAATTAAATATTAATTAAAATATATAATAATCTTATTAATATGTAGTATGAGTATTCACATAAAAAAGTTACAGAATTTCTTTATGATGAATAACAATAAAAAACTATAAACATGAACTAAATCATTAATATCTCAAAAGTTGCCCTTTTTCCAGCTACTTATTTTTGAAACAATAGTTAATTTTTATGAAGAGGATTAATTCCATTTTTAAATAAGTCAACATTTCATCTAATTCTATTCTTCTGGAAACACTAAGGTGATAATGAAAATCTAAGTACACCACCATCTTGGCACCCTGCCATAATATGTCATTGGACTACACACTGCTGATACTTCACTTTTCTTTCCAAAATAGACAATAGATACAAAATTAAGAGGGGGGAATAACAAGACAAGAATCACATCCAAATATGACACTTAACCATATTTGATCAGTATATTTATGAAGTTCCTGGGGAGAAGAAAAAGAAAGCGAATTCTAGAGGGGAAAAAATTCAAAGTTAATTTTTTAAAGTCATTTTTTAATTTTAAATTTAATCTAGCTTAAATCTAAAAGCAAGCACTAAAATTTTAAATCTCAAAATATTTAATTAATGTTAATTTAAAAATTTAATAAAAAGAAATAGAAATATTACATATAGAACCTAGAATCATTTATCTTTAAGCTTAGGATAAATTCTTATAAAATATAATTACAAAGCATACAATCATATTATTTTTCAATCATCAGAAAAAAATTATTTAATAATAAAAAAAATGAAATTTATGTATACTAATTCAACTACTTAAGCTATATTTTCAAGTTCCTAGAGGAACTTAAAATGATAGCATTTCTTTTCAATTCCATGTTGTTTAAAAATAACTATTTTAATCCAAAAACAACATACTTTTTCTTTATCTTCAGTTCTAATATAATTTGTTACAGTGGAAAAGGTTGAAAAAATTGGATAAAACAAGTCTACATTCATAATCAAAATTTAAAATCTTAATGTTTTTCTGGAGTGATAATTTCATCCAAATTTTCCCCACATAAAGCATCAAAGTTAACAAATAATGCCTAAACACATCAAAATTAATCTCATCTATATATGGTATCTATATATCACCCAAAGACCTTCCTCTATACAAGAAATTTCCATATGAATTTAAGAATTTTTTAAATGATATCACTTTTTATTTCTTTTATATATTCTCAGGCCTTTGTAAATAAGTTTCTACACTAATTAAGAAATAGCCACTAGATAAATTATCTTTTCAATTCAAAATAAATTTGTTTTATAGCTATTAGAAATATTTTATTGGCAATCTTTCATTTCAATCCAATTTTCTAAAACTCTTTTATTATGATTGATGAAATTAAAATATTCAAAATTTAAATGAAAAATAATAAATTGCTCCATTCAACATTTTAATACAGAGAAATATATATAAGCACAGCTCAAGGAAAATTAAACAATATTTAAATATTTATTATATTTTCAATGAAGAGTACATGATTTTCTTTAATCTTTTTATTTCAAATCCTGCTAATTTATTATCTAGCATAGCCAAAAGGAAATTCAAAATTGTTTATCATATTACATTTAACCTGAATAACATGCAATGCAGCTGTAACTAGACAGTATGACATTCTAGGCAAATATTTAGGATATGGCATATTTTTCAATTCTGGAGTTAAGGACAGGGACAGTATTAATGTACTTGAATAAATGTGAGATCTGAGGTCCCAAAGACCCTGAATGTTAAACATTTTATAAATTTTGCCACCCCATAGTTAAGTCTCAAATGTTATGGTTTTAAAATTAGTTTTAAACTACATAATACCTTTTAAGATAATGTTGTAAGTTCTAGTTATTACAAATGTAAAGAAAAATATTTAATCTTGACTTTAACCATGTTATTTTGATTCTATGGAATTGTTTATTCCTCATAAATTTTTAATATTCAACAGAAGAAAGTAAAATGAAATGCAAATTTTATATCATGTTACTTTGTACTTATTGTAGGATGAATAGGCAAAATTTCATGATAGGAATTTGTGACTAATGAAAACATAGATAAAAAATATATCTCAAAAATTAAAAACACATTACTATTGTCATCTATCACTTAAATAATATAATAAGATATTTTAATACATACATATATATATTTTAAAACTCCATTTAAAGAATATAACTTTTGTTTATGAGTTGAAAAAATACTGGATTAAATCAAATATATTGATTTTATAGAAAACTTAGTGAACAAAATACACATTACAAAATCTGAAAACATTTACTTACTAAGATAAGATTCCTAACTGATATGAAATATCCTTATTCACTGAATACTATAAAATACATTCATTTATGTCCTGCATTTTTTTAAAAATATTGTGGATGTATCCATCCACAACAAACAGATTAACAAATTTTAATTCTGAAGCTGGAAGGAAAAGAAGAAATATTTCAATTTAACAATAAATAAAAGTTTCTTTTGAAATAGGTAAAGTTTTCAGACATCAAACTGACCTTATTTCATATGTATTATAATCAGGTAATTGATTATAATATGCTACAAGATGAGCATAAGTATATCTGAATAATCATTATCCAAATTAATGATGTTCAATCAGATATACACTATACTTTTCAAAAGATCAACATTATGTAGATTTTTTAATATATCTCATTAAATTATAGCATTTGATTAAAAAGAAAATCAGACCTTCATTATTATTTTTAAATTAATATAATTACATTCTGTAATGGTTAAAAATTTAGAGATGATTTAAAAAGATAAAGATAAGATTTAAAAAGGTAAATGATAAATTAAAAAATATATATTTTTCAGTTCAAAATTCTCAGCAACAAAAACTAAATACAAAAAAGTAAAATAGTTCAACTGAATTTTTAAGCAGCTCAATTTCATGATCAGAAAGCTTTAATATTAATTTTTGAAATACAATTTTGTCAAATAACAAGCTTAAATAAGTGTAACTTTGTCCTACCAGTTAAAAATATATAAAAATGCAGTTCCTACATCATTTTTAATGCAATTATTTAAATATAGAAATAAAGAAAAGATTTTATAATTTAGCTTTTAATAATAAAATTAGAAATATTTCAGAGCATAAGTCCTTAGACAGAATATGTAGTTTAGAACATAAATATTGAACAATTGCCAATATACTCTAAAAGTACATAAATTATCCAAAAATTTTCAATTATACTACAACCAATAACTTCTTTAAAAAAATTAAGACACATATAAATGCATATATACATATTGTATTTCAAATGACAAGTATTGTGAGAGTCTCAAATTCAAACACGACAAATAAAATTAATTCGTAAAACAGTCAAGACACTCAAGATTTTATTAAAATTACAACAAAATTATTTTTAAATCTATGATTAAACCTAGCTAAAACAAGCAATATAGTTGAAATTCAATCATGTTTTGATCCAAAAAAGGAAAAGAAATGAAAATATCAATATACGATAGAAAGGAAATAGAAGTTATTGTTGACATAACTACAATTTGCAAACAAATTTCTGTGATTCTCACTATTTTATTTTTTTTCAGCTAATTCAGCAAATGATTAAAGAAAATTTTGTAGGCAATACTATAAAAACAAGTAATGAATAAAATCTACACATTTATATTAACAGCAAATTTTATTAGTTGAGATGTTAAAATGCATTCAATAAGTTTTTATAATCTTATTTTCAAAATTTAAGATTTTGAGAGAGTCTTTGAATTTCGAATATACGAAATTTACTTAATTTGGAACAAATACTATAAAAGGCAATTCCACTGTTTAAAGGAATAATGTGTAAGAAAGATATTTCTTCCTACATGAAGAGTAATTTCTTCATATAATTATACCTAAGCACCAAATATATATATATTTCAGAATTTCATCGATCATACCAAATTTTTTCCGACAAATATGTTAAATTGTAAATAGTGTAGGTGTCACAGCACCATAAATAATTTTAAAATTTTTAATAATTCATAACACTTTTAAGGCATTCAATTAACTATCAAAATAACAAAAAGCTTTCCATAAAATTAAAATTTACATTTCAAATAATTTATTTTGACCAAAAACTATCGCAGTTTGAAAATTGGAACCATTCCAATAATACTGAATCGTACAATAACTTATTTTTTTGCAACACTGTAATGCTTTGGAAATTAATATATAAATATAAAATAAAAAAAACACAAAACTAAGAACCAATATTATATATTTATATCATAATTTAATATATAAAGTTATCAGTACAAGAAAACCATAATTATAAAAAGACAATCATGATAAACTCACCGACTTATAAATCAACAGTTACATTTAAATTGTAGCGTTTATAAACATTATAAGCGGCAATATATTGCACACAAAAAAAAGAATGAACTAATATTAAGCTTCATTTGAAAACACCAAGAGTGAATAACTGCCCACAGTTCATTTCTCACGTCTACAGCACGCACATGAAAACATTCACGATTGTCTACTTCATTTCATAACGCCGTCATGTTATCGCTTTTGTTCTAAATCGCTATTCTCTCACAGGCGTAATGACGCCAAATTTTGAATTAACGTGCCAAGAGCAGCGGAGTGCAGTAACTTCTAAAAAAGTTTTTATTTTTTATTTTTTTTATTTTTAGAAATTAGAAAAGTAAACAAAAGAACAAATATATGTAAAAAATATTCTGAAAGTATTTGCTTTCCACAATATCTTATCGCGGGCAAGCTGTAGAATTCGAAAACGAAAGTAAATCTGATTCATCGGCTGTTATCAGAAATAAGGTTTAACATACAGATATCGTTGTTTGTCAGAAGTGGGGGGGGGGGAATTACAATATTGAGGCAATAGCTTCAACTAAAGCAAATGCTGCACGTAATATATATTGTGAAAGTTTTAAATTCAATTGTTACGTATGCCCTTCTGCTTAAATCTTAGAAAATTATAATGTAGTGATATTTCACACTTCATATAAACTGGAAAACGCACTATTATCCGGTAGATCCCCATATAATCTACTGTAATTGTTTCGAAACAGAGGGCATTGAGAAATATTTACATTAAGGTCTGCTGACAAATAATATTTGAACGTAAAACTATCATTATGTTACTGCTGCATAAACTTCGTGCAACTATGAATATATAAATATCTCTGGTTGATACAGGTATTTGGTTGATTTAGATATATAGATATCTTTGGTTGATATAGCCAAAGCAATCTTTTAGATATTAATTTGGCAAGCTGATATCTGAAAGATTTGATCTGGTGCCAGTGTAGTCCACAACTATATTTTAAAATTAATAGCTCGCTTTTAATCATACCTAATATATATTTTTGAAAAAAATGTCAGATTTCTCGGTGATAACTCCTTTAATTAAGAAATCAAAAGTGAAGAGAGACAAGTAAAATGTTAAATATAAACAATGTGGGATCTAAAGAAACATATTGTTATCTATAAAAACAGAACTTATTTCATCATTCTTCACAGTTGAAAGATAATCAAAGCCAAAGTGAGAAGCTATTGAATCAAAAGAAACACTCTACCGCCCAAATTTCTGACATACAATGCCTTACCAATAATTTGAAAAATAAATACATAGAAAATAACTGTTTCTTACTCGCCCTCCCACGCATTTAAATCCAATTAAGTGTCGGTTCATGTGAATGGGAATACTTTTACAGAGAAAATTTTAAAAAAAATTCTTAAAATAATAAAGTGAATAAAAAATGTTTAGTCCAATTTCTCAATATTTAATACATGACGATGTAGTTGAGAGGGGATTTTCACCAAATGGATATGATCATTGTAATGCAGTTTGAGGTTTTGTTTTGTGGAATGGGATATTTAGAAAACGAAAATGCTCGTATTTTATTATTTCAGCCGCAATACCGTTTTGATATCTTTTCATCATAAGCGGTACCTTTTCGACTTACTGTTTATTTTCCTCGGCTTCAATATTCCATTAAATCTCTACTCGATACGATTCAAACTTAGGTGTCGCTAGTTTCTTAACTGTCCGCATAAATTTTTTTTCTCTCAGTTTCGTCTGGGTGTATTTGCCATGCGCGAAAGCTTTTCCTGGAAATTTCAACCGTATTGAAGCGGCTTGCGCATCTTGGTCTAACGCCTCGTTGCGGTATATTACATAACCTCGTTCAATTAGTTCGTCCATGGACTTGGTCACTTACCGATACTCTTGCATGGTACTTGTAATTCTACTTTTCCTCTCACTTCTGAGTGGGATATTGACATTTCAGGATACTTGCTCGGATAATTTGATCTGCATAATGGCTCAACGGGAGAGAACATTCATAATGATCAAACCTGATGGTGTACAGAGAGGTCTTATTGGTAAAATCATATCCAGATTTGAAGAAAAGGGTTTCAAATTGGTTGCAATGAAATTCATGCAAGTAAGTTTTCTTCATTTGTCCTTGTGAATTGTTAATAAGGTCTTTGAGAAGAGGATGCGTAAATTAGACTACTTCTTTTTATTTTTCCAATATTTTTTTAATGAGTTTGTGAAATTTAATGATAAATAAGATTTTATCATTTTACAGAATACAACTTCTGTATATAAACTGTTTTATAAAATGTAACTGCTCGAAATCGGTACTTAATGAGATGAATTAAGGAAGTAATATTTTTCTATAATGAATTTATCTGAAATTTTTTAATTAAAATTTTAAAAAAGTACTCATTTTGATATTTAAATTAGTGATGGCCCTTTTTTTTTCATTTGATATCATTAGTCTCATGAAAGTAATAAGTTTTTATATTCAACCTGATAGCTTGAATAATATGAAATAGAAGTATTTATGTAAATTAAAATGAAAATAAAATTATCTTTAATGTGGATACTTATTTTGGAAAAATTATCTGGTATAAGTTAGTTAAATTTCATTTTTAAGATGGTTCAAAGGGTATTAAAATGTAAATTTTAAGCTAATTTCTATTTGTTGTCTTTTTGGAAATAATATAAATTTAGCAATAATACCAAGCATGTTAAGCATCACACCTTTCAATTAATAATCTAAAAAAAAAAAAAATCCCTTCTCACTGAAGACAAATATATAAATTATTTGTTTAAAATAATGTTTTCATTATATAAAATAAAATAAAATCTATTTCTTTTGTCATTATCATTCAATTAGAATCCATTGAATTAAAAACAAGAAAGGCTAAAAAAAAATCATGAGTCAATATTAAAAGTCAATAAATGTTATATAGAATGAGCTGTCTTTTATTATTTGAAAACAGAGAAAAATATGCTGCACATTTTCATTTAAAAAAAAGCAATAACTCTGAGTATACATAGAATCCTGATTCAGTGGATCTTTTTTGGTGTAGGAGGATTTTTATTTGAAGTGAAAAAATAAAGAAAAAAAAAACAATATTTGAAATCCATCTATTCAGAAAAAGGAGAAGTATTCATGCTACTGATTAACCTCTTTTAAATGTGTGCAATTTTTTGTTGAAAAATATATTTTCTCTGGAAGGTAAATTCACAAGTATTTTTTATTATATGTAGTTTTTATTTCTTTTATTATGAGTTCTAATAGATGTATTTTTTATTTACAGGCACCCCAAGAACTTCTTGAGAAGCATTATGCTGAATTATCTGGACGTCCTTTCTTTGCTGGTTTGGTTAACTACATGCAGCTTGGACCTGTTGTACCAATGGTAATATTGCATTTTGTATAAATAAGAAAATTATTTTAAAATTCAAATAATTATACTTACTGACAATGCTATTGAGAACTTACTATAAGTTTTTTTTTTATTTGACTTTATTTCCTAGATAAATTTTTAACTCCTTTGTCATCATCAGTACATAACTCATTTAAATGATTTCATACTCCTTAATAATTAAATGGAAGTTATTTACTGTTGATTACTTTATGACAATATTAATTTAGTCTTCTCAAAAAGGAAAAAGTAACAAAATTATGAATATATATATATATATATATATATAAAATTAATAAATTTTGGTAAATGGAACTGAATAGAAATTAAATTGATATTAGTGTTGAAAGTGAATAAAATTATGTAAGTTTTCATTAAAAAAGACGTGAACATTATTTTGGTGTTCCAGATCATGCTTTTTAAATTGTAAGGTTTAACTAAAAATGGAATATTATTAAAATAGAATCCTTTAAAAATGTTCAACTTGCAACTCCAATTAGTGTTCAAAAATTTGCAACCATTAATATATTTCCCATAGCACTATCTTTTTTTTTTTTAGCTTCTTTAAAGATAAACTAATTGATAATTTAAAAGTTTTTATATCCTATTGATTAAAAAATGTACAGATTTATAACAACTGAATAAATTCTTTTTGTAAATGTGCTCTGTGAATTCATGAGCCTGAAGAATAAGAAAAATTCTACTTTGTTCATTAGGTGTGGGAAGGATTGAATATTGTGAAAACTGCCAGAGATATCATTGGTGCTACTAATCCCATGGATTCCTTGCCTGGCACTATAAGAGGAGATTTGTGTGTGCAGGTTGGAAGGTAAGATAAAATTTTCTTTTTATATGAAATTATTATTTGCTAGATTTATTTTGAAAATAAATTTGGTAAAATAGAATGCATATTTGAAGGATTTTTAATACTTCTTACATTTGAAAATTGTTACTTTTTCTTTTACTACCTCATAAAGAACCAAATGTGGAATAATAATGAAAAAAGTTACATGAAAAGGACGAGAAAAAAGTTGCATGAAAAGAAAAAGTTACATGCAAGAGATGGTGTAAATACCTTTCAAATCTGTAGTTCTATGCATTCTTGATTTCGTTAAAAATATGCTTCATCTTGTCTGTTTTAGTTTTAACAAGTCAATGATTTATTGATTCTTATAAATATTAATATATTTTATCTTTGATTGGTTAATAAGCAATGGTATGCATAAAAGAGAAAATGAAGAAGTTTAAATGTAAAGAAAAGTGGGAAGAGGCAATCTGTTTAAGTTATCTGAATCTAATAATTTGATGTATTTCTCATTTGGAGACAAGATGTCAGTGTAGCAAATTCATTTTAAAAGGATTTTTCTTCATTGGGCTGAAATGTGTTCTGAAGTGTACTTATAATTCTTGGAAAGTAGTTGGACTGTTTTGGCTTTCTAGTTCTTTATTACTATAATTACTACCTTGACATATTGATATATCTGTAATTTCAAAGCAATCATGATTTGTTTTGCAGTGAAATTGATCTGGTCAGTTACTTGAATTCTTCCAGGATTTACATCTATATTGCATGCTATCCTGTATTTTATTACACTTTTTATTTCAGAAATATGTATTTGTCAAAAAGTTTAAATTTAGAGTTTCATTGTAATTGAAATAAATTGAAAAAGTAGAAAAACATTTTTTTAAATAAAAAATCTTGTGTATCATATTAGTTATTCAATATTGCTGTGTAAGTTTGCATTGCATTTTTCTATTTTACTTATAACTATTTCCTTGATATTTTTTTCCCCTTTTAAATTTTAAAAATATTTTTATGATTAATTAAAATTACATGGAGTATTGTATTATTTTAAGGCGGCATATTTAATTTAAGGAATCCTACTTTTTTGCATAAAATCCCTTAAACTAAATACAGGGGCATATTGATATATTATATCTATAAAAGTATATTAGTAAATTCTTATATATATATATATATATATATATATATATATATATGGATATCGAAATGCGTTGCTAAGCGCAAAACTGGAGAACCGCTCGACCGATTCGGCTAATCTTTTTAAAAAATATTTTCGTTAAGTCACGAGGATGGTTCTTATGGTGAGAAAAAATGAAAAAACTGCAAGGAAAAGGGTTAAAACGACACTTTTCTTATTTTCCCGCCAAAAATCTTCATTTCCTCACCCCCCCACACCAAATGAGTAAGATAACAGGAAGTAAGGATTTGTTGAGAAAAAAAAATACGCGAAGTCAGCTGGTTTTTATTTATAGATAACGAGATGTTTAAAAAGAAAGAAAATAGTTGCTTTTATTATTAGTCTGTATGGGTATTTAATCTATGCCTGCTCAAAATAAAGTCTGGGCAGGGAAGAGAAAAAAAGAATAACAAAAGGAAAAAAGGGTTTGTAGAAAGAAAAGTAGTGAAGAAAAAAAAGAAAAGAAGGGTGTGTGTTGCCATTATTTCCTAGGTGAGCGGCATTTTCCAAGCTGTTTTTAAACTTTCTCATCTCTTGAAAACCAATTGTGTCTTTATTTGTTTAGTTTGTTTATATTTATGAAAATTTGAATCTCATTATTGTATAAAAACGTAGAATTTTAGACCTTTCTCTCTATTATTTAAGTAAAATATTAATTCCGGGACAATCATTGTACGAATAGAAAGACAAAGATGAGTAGTACAATGAACAGAACATCTGAAGAAAATAACACTAAATAATACTATACATGAATTATATGATTATCAAAATTTGTTTGGTTTTAAAATATTTTGGTGAAAATCTGTTATGAGACAGCTACATAAAATATTATATGAAAATTTTAGCGAGCATTAATACTGGCGAACCGACTGGTCGCCAAAGGCGGCTAGTATATATATATATATATATAGGAACCGATCCAGCAACTATAATATCAAAATACACATATGTATTTAAAGAGTGCCTATGTTGCTACTGCTAAAAACATAAGGAACATACATGAGCAAAACAACAGTAGAAAAAAATGACCATGACAAAAATAGGAATAAACCTAAAATAAAAACCTACAAGTAAAAGAAATCCAGTCTGATGACTTTCTCAAGGGTCACCATCAGACAAAGATTCCAAAAAAAGGGAGGTTTTTTTTTTTTTTTTTTTTTTTGTTAAAGGTTTTGGCTGTTGTCTAAAAAAGAATCAACCCGTTGTGACCCGATAAATTCCCAACCTTAAAACTTAAGAGAAACATCATATTTTGTGAATATCACAGTAAATAAAAATGACATAAAAACAAATTAAAACACAGACAACTTTATGAATTTAAAAATCTTCTAGTATTTTCTGATTATCCTTAAAACTTTTAAATGCAGCAAAACTGCAAATAATTAGACTTAAAAGAGCCCAAATCGACATTGATTCTCAAGTTGCAAATACATAGACCCACCCACTCACAACTTCGAGCCTTCCCCTTGGACCGCTCACCATTTCCGCACCCGTTACTTAAGAAGATGTTTTCTTCTCAATCATTCTTCATAGCCTCTAGGCGCCGCCGCCCAGAATGTTTTTTTCCCTTGTCCCCTCAAAGGAAGTTACCTATTATGATGTATTTTATAGTAACTTTACTGACTACTTGTATGTTCTTGGTTTTTTATTACAAATATTTGATTGTTTATTGTTTTTTATCTATAGTTAAATATTGTGTGTCTTTTTATATGTTTTTTTTTCTGTAATTTTTATTTACTTTTATATTCTCAAAATATGATGCTTCTCTTAGGCTTTAAGGTTGGGAATTTTTCGGGTCACAATGGGTTGATTTCTTTTTATACAACAATCCTTTATACCCTTTATATATATATATATATATAATGTTTAAAATGTCTTTTTATATATTTTCAGAAACATCATCCATGGAAGTGATTCACTTCCCAGTGCTGAGAAAGAAATCTCACTGTGGTTTACTGAAGAAGAGCTGGCAAATTATTCTCTTGCTATGGATAGTTGGATTAATGAAGGGAATTAATTTCCTTTCTGAACATTTTTTCACTCTTCACATTTAAACAATGATTATTTTTCCATTTAGTTTACATCTTTTGTTATTTAATTATAATTCCATTATAATGTTATATATTATTTATGATATATATTTGTTGGAATTTTTGTTTTGTTTTATATTTTAACTTTCTTATATTTGTAAATCATATTCTTTGTCTGCACTGTTTCTATGCCTACCATTTCTCTGCACTGTTTCTATATTTCAGATATTAAAATGGAGCCAAAAATTTTATAGATAAATCCTTTTAAAAAATGAAATATTTTATTTATGCCTAAAATATTTATGGAGTTTAGAATATTTTTTTTTTTGAGATTTAGATTTTATTTAGTTAAAAGTTTATTTAGTTTTATTGATACATGTTTTAAAATATTTCAGTATTATTTTATTTATCATTTCTTATATATAATTGTTAGAAGAAAAATACTTCATTTTGTTTTCTTAAAATAATCCAGTCGTTAATATCGAATATTTTTCTTATGGTGAGAATAGAATGGATTCGTTTTCATTGTTATCATATTGTTATACTGACTACAGGTTATTCTGATTAATCTAGAAACTATTTATTATTTATTTAGTATGAATGAAAAATATTGATGTTTTCAAAGTATTTTTTGATTGCCCAATATATTTGGTTGTGTTATTATATTATTTATTCCATTTTAATTCTATAAATATTTGTTTGCTTGAGTATTTATGTAGTGTAACCCTTTCTGTGGTGAAACATTAACATTTTTGAAATATAATAATAATAATAATAGTGAATACAATCAGTGTGTTTAATAGGTTTTAGACAGGTGAGTTTGGTGCTAATTTTTTTTAACTTGCCTCCTTTTGCAGGAGGTGGTGTTCTCAAATGAGGACACCACTGGTCTAGAGTAATCTTTGTTTAATAAAATCTTTCGACATAATTGCGTAAATTCTTTATGACAACAGTAGTAGTTATGAATATTTTAGGTTTATAGACGCTTTTATTCATGTTCTAGGTGATTTGAAACATTTAAAATATTAAATATACAAAATATAATATATTTACTACAAAAACTCAAAACTAAATCTTATAAGTTGAAAAATAAGAACTATTACAATTTTATACAAATTGTAAACTAATTCAGCTAAGAATAAAAATTATCTAATTAAAATGCCAAAAATATGTATTTATTATTGAATTTTAGTAATTAAGTGTTTATCTTATTAATTAACAAAGTGAAAAATTTCAAAAAGAATTAAAGATAACTTATTATTCGGCATGAAATTTCTAAACATGAAGTAGCGTTTTTTCGTCTAACACATGATGGAAATTCTTTTGCACATTGTTTGTGTTTTGGACACACCAAATATTTTCGAGGGATACACTTAATAGACATAAGTTGAGCTTTTTAGCTTTCGCTGTACAATTTTTACTTTCTGAATGGAATAATAAGAATTATGAAAAAAGTTTAAATAGAAAATTATGGTTATTTAAATTAAATATTTATAGGAAAAGATAGCAAAAAATAAAACAGAACATGAGGTAAAACGTAAGTATCAATTAAAAAAACCCGGCAAATTTTAAACGTGAAACGTTTTGGGACTTCAAACATGGATTTCTTTTTCCCGAATCCGAAAATAAATACCCCCCCCCCTCCCGAACGCAGAATCAAGATCACATTCTTCTCTACAAAATATCAAATTACACCCTTCACACGAAGAAACAAACGCCCTAGACGGGCGGTGTCCTCAGATATTGACACCTGTAAATCAGCCAATTTGTTCTTTCTTAAATTAATTTGAAGATTAAACAAAATTATGAGTTCAAACCTTATGGATATTGTAGGAAAATGAGTGATTGATTTTGATAACATTTCATTTCTTATAGGTTAAAAAAAAATCCCCAAGGTAAATAACGGGGTATTTTTAACATAAAATAATAGCATAAAAGAAATGGAAAAATGTCATACTGACATCTATTTTTCTAAAAGGAGACTAAATATTTATTTTTATAGCAATTTTTGAAATTTTGAAGCCAATAGTTTTTTTTAATAGAAAATTTAAAAATTGGCGTCCACTTTTCTGATCACCGTCCCAGAAAGGATTAGTAAATACTCAAGCAAACAAGTATAATCTTACAAATACTTGTTTTTCATTTTTTAAAAATATTTTAAAGGTAAATTGTTCATTTAAATTTGATAATGATGAATTTAATATTGAGATGAAAAGAATTTTATTTTCTTTTATACATTTTTAAAGTTAATATCTTCTGGTGTGAAGCATGTAATGTTTTGAGAATGGATTTGTACTTGAATTTGCTTTTTAAAAAAAATGTAATCTTTCTACATGCAACAATAAAAGGCAATCTAATGTATTTCTTTCTTTTTTCTTTCTTTCATGTATATAATTCTAAAAGAAGGCATTTTTAAAAAAGTAAATGTTTTAACACTATGTTATTCGCACATCTTATTAAAATTGTTTTGTTTCCGCCTGTAGGACACGCTTTACTGCTTAACGACGGTGGTTTTTTCAAAGTCCTTGATAGACAAATTATCTACTAATCTTATCGTCAGTTCTCATGAATTCTCAATCCTGACCCTCTATTTTCTCGAAATTTTGAGGATATACATATGTAAATAAATATGCAAGCGTGTTTTTTTTTGTCACATATTTATTAATATTTTCTTGAATGTGTAGTATTTTCCTTTTTAAATGATTGGAAGCAAAGCAATCTCCGAGGATTAACGCGACTCCACAAGACTTAATTTTTTGTTTTTGTTACTTGTATAGTACCTTCTGCGTTTTCGGTTGTCGATTTTGGAAATTCGTATCAGCTGTTGTTCCTTTAGCAGCCCGAAAGGTCTGTCAGTCAAATCCCGCTGAGAAACACACGAGCAACCTACAAATTATCTTCAATAATTGATGAGTGATTCTTTATCAATGATTTTGCATATTTTCAATAGAGTATCATAAAAGTGAAGACTTTGCATTATTCTTTGTAATATTGATGCAGTTTGAACTCATGTAATACACGATTAAACTGGTATAACGCCACTTTAACTATTTTATGGTTTTCCTGTATATAGGATAGTAACTAAGAAATTGATCTGTTCGATCGTCTCCCTTCATTCTATTTATTATAATCCAGTTCATTTTCAGGTTTTTGAAGCTTACGCTTATTTTTTCTACATTTTTGTCTCATTGTTCGTATTATTTTGGACTAAGATGCTTTTCATATTTGTTCGAGTGTTCTCATTTTTGTTGATATATAGTTTCAAAAACATTTAGTTAAAAGTTTTTCCATTTTTACTGGTAATCGTCTGTTTTCTCGCTGCGTCCCACAAAGCCGAAATTCCTTTGTAAGCAAACTCTCCGCAGGTTCTACACTGTTGTATTTATTATCAATGTATAAATGATGCCCTTTTCCATAAAAATTTGTCAATAGTTCCATCATTGTATCCTTTAAAGGCTGTCTAATGTCAGAGTACATTTTTAAGCAGGAAATACATCCCATAATGGAATCACACAAAATCCGAATGAGTATACTATATTTGTAATTGTCGATGGATTATAAACTTTTAAAATTAATCATCCACGTCATGGTATCATTCTTTCAACGATTTGAAATATTCTGTCCGAGATTAAAGTTTTCTTGAAACATTTTTGTGAAATATTCAATTATATGAGGGTTGCTCAAATGAAAAGTGGAGATTTGTGATTGTGTCAGAATGACTGCAGTTCTAGCAATGTCACCGAACTGGAATGGCAAGTGCAGTAGGTATGCATTGCATTCAGCGTTCAACAGTAGAATCTGTTCGTATTGGAGGAAACTGATCAAAAGTAAAGTTCGTGCTGTACGTGAATGCGTGTAGATCGGAACTGCATACGATAGTACAGTTTCTCATTCTTCGATTGCCACGGACTACTCTTGCTTGATTTTCTGCCCCGAAGGAACACGATCAGTTCAACACACTGTACTGTGTTGCAGTACGGAACTCTGCAGTATGTACAGTACTCTGATGGCACTACGGAAAACAATCTACAGCAAACGGCCTGACCTTCTCACATAGCAAGTTATCCTTCTCCGTGACAATGCTCGCCTACATGTCTCCCGTGAAACCTAGGCGACCTTAAAAAAAATTCTGTTTGAAAGTATTGGAACTTTCGCCTGGAGTTTGGATTTGTCATCCTGTGATTTTCATATCGTAATAGAGCGTTACGGAAGACACGTTTCCATTCGAACTATGAAGTGAAGGAAATTGTGCGACTTAAAATTAAAAAATATATATTTGAAAATTGAAAAGATTATTTTTTTTATTCCAGAAATCTGCGAATGTATTAGTTTAAAAGGCAGAAAATAATAGAAAATTTTAGGGCGTAGCAGATGAAATTGTTCTTGTAATTTAAACTGTAATAGAATAATTAAAATTGTAAATTTAAAGCATTTTAGTACCGTAATGTTTCCAGTCTATTTGTTTAAATATTTTTTAAAGATTTCTTAAGAGCTTGTCAAAAGTAGTTGTTAACCTCGCCAATTTTAGCAACCCTGCTCATCTCTACTAGCACTCCTTCTTGCCGAACATTGAGGAGAAGTGTTGAGCTATGGTGAAAAAGAAGTGAATCTGAGATTGACGAGGCGAACGATGATGTGATAGTTTTGTGTTTCTTTCGTATTTTTGCTCTATGTTTGTGTTTTGTCCCTATCTACTTGTAAATAATAATTTGGGGCTAAAATTGGATGTAATGACTGTCTCTACTGCTCACACCGAATAAATCCAACGCAAAAGGGGGTCTTTACAGTAGGGTTAAAGAATTTTTAAGGAATTAGTATTTTAAAATGATTTTTTTAAAAAAATTCAACTAAAGTGTGAATTTGTTTGCAAAGCCAAAACCCTTTCGTAGGTAGTATGAAATTGGTATATATGCAGTGTGGAAACTAACAGTTAGGCGCTGGTATTGTGGGCTCGAAATCCAATTTTAGTTACTAGTTTTGGCTTATTAACTGAAAATGAGCATAACAAGTGTTCTTAGTGCTACTTCTAGAAGTAATAAGTAAGATAGTAATGATGAATTATTGATAATAGTTGTGAAAATATATGACTTACATTTATTATTTACATTTCTATATCTAAAGTATGTAATTTTATGATCCTTGGCTTTTCTAAATAAGATCTTTGAATTTTTTTTTTCTTAAATAAGAATGGGAATCTTATAAACTCAGAAAAAATTGAAAAGTTTAAGAAACTAAGACAAATAAAAGAAAATTGTCTTGAAATACTTACAGAATATTATTGCTATGATACTCCTTCCCATATTCATTATGGAAAGAAATGTTGGAATTTAAATTCATTGTATCAGATGTAGTGATCCCTTCAAACATTTTATACAAGAGGATATATTTAGTGATATAAAAAACTGGGAAAAAAATTTCTGAAAAAATTAACTCATAAATAATCTTTCTTTTCTTTTCTTTTCTTTTCTTTATGAAAAACTGCCATTTTAATTTTTAGTGCAATGAATAGATTTTGAAGAATCAAAGAATTTTTGAATCCCGATTTCCTTGAAATGCCACTTAATATTTATATCAGGATGTGTATTTCAAGGAAACATTTCTCCCCTATTAATACGGGAAATTTGATTTGATAGATACTTCACAATGAAAATAATATTTGTATAAGGTTAAAAGTTTTTATTTGGTTAGAAGAGGGTAACTAATGGAGAAAGATAAATAGAAATAATTTATATTTTTAACATCATTATTGTGAACTCAATAGTTCATTTCGATTTGTTATCATGAACCTTTTCAAATAGATATGGATGTTGAGCTTGTTGTAACTTGTCAACTGATCTTAGATGATTCTTACAATTATTTTACAAAATCGAAAAATATCATTTGAGGTGTTTGTAGATCCACTATTTTAATTCTTCAACTCAGAGATCCTTTAAAAGCTAATGGCCAACGGGGGCAGAAATTTTCCTACTGGGGGAAAAATATCTCCAACGGAAGGTGGCAAGCAAAAGTTATCGTCTTCAAATACTGCGTAATAAATAATATTTATATAAAAGGTTAAGTATCAAGGCCAGTTAGGTATTGAATATTTTATTTAATTACAAATAACAAAAATTGTACGGGTGAGTGACAAGGAATAATGGAAAATGAGGAAACAATAACATGATCTGATATTGTAAAGAAGTTGTAAAACTTCCCTTCTTTTCTAAGAGACACATGTTTGAACATTATTACATCTGGTCAGCTGTGGGACGATTCCTTCCTTTGTGACTGCCTATGTGAATTCTTCCCTTTAGTGTCACCATCTGGACGTGTATAGAGCCTATATAATTGACCACTCATGCGGTTTACGGCCCTTTGAAGAAGGAAACCTTGTCAAAACCCCAGATGTAACTATTTCTCCTATGGGACCACCCGAACTTGAATAAAGTGCAGATAAGGTACCACAAATGCGTTTTACGGCCCTTTGAAGAAAGAAGTACTAAAATCTCCAGATTTAAATATTTCCCTATTGTGGAGGGTCTGCATGGATGATTAGAAAATATTTCCATGGTTAATTGCTGACCACTGGGAATATTTCTGAAGTATTATTGGATGATCGACATCTCCAGTGCACCAATACGAACCTGAGAGGCGGAGTTTGACCGAGGTAAAAATGGAAGGCTTTGAAAGAATTAGACGACGAGACGAGCCGACTAGACGAGAAGAGCTGGACAGCTGAAGAAAATGCCACTTGATCTCGAGTTTGATTAAAATCTACCGGTTATATCCGTAGATCTCTTGAGCTACCCACAGTAGCCGGATACGCTAACAGCTTGTTAGTTTTTTGTATTAGTCGTGGAACTATTATCCCAGATGTAAATATTCCCCAGCATATTAACCTAGATGGGGACGAGTTGTTGTTTTCTTTATTTTATATAAGCTGTAAATAAAACATTTGTGTTTAAACGCTACCCGTTTATTTGATCGACCAGGATCAAGTCATTACAATATGCATCAACTGATGACTGGAAACAAATTTCTACATTATCATTTAAATGTTATAAAAAATAACATTATTGTTTCTTCTTCATGAGCACGACAGAGACTTGCAGACCCTGGCTGCCTCAACCACACCCATATTCAAGATCTTTCAGTCCTCCGCAACTCCCTTCTAGTTCTTTATTCTCAGTTCACACAGGTCTCCACATCATCCAGCCATCTAATTGGAGGTTTTCCTCTGGCTCAGGTCCCACATGATTTTTAAAAGTGGAGATTTTGAGGGTGTTTTTAGGTCCTCTCCAGATATGACTGAACCATCTTAACCTTTTACTGAAGGTACTCAAAAGTGCCATTTAAATCTGGATTACATCTTCGTAATATGACTATTTTTGCCAATGGTATTCTAAAGAACACGGAGAATGTAACCCAAATAACAAGAAATTAACAAAACTTAAAAGTAGCAATGAAAAGTATTTAATTAATAATTAAATTAATTAAGATATTTCTATTAATTAGAGTTTTTCACTTGGGTTCTCTGGAATTATTTTGCGAAGAAACTTAATTACTGGTGCAAAAATGAAGGTGAAAAATTTATGGCAACATAATTTAGTAAATAAAGGGTTAGCCTATTGCTCCGGATATCAGTGCTATCCGTGGTTGCCCATAGAGTTTGTATAATTCAAAATTGAATCTAGTTTGCCAACATCTCTCTGGTACTGGGCCATCTTCAGAGAACGCTGAGTGCCCAAGTTTCGCTTGCATAGAACAGAACAGGCCTAATAAGAGCCTTATAAATTTTTAATAAAAGGATTGCCTAAGCAAGGAGCTGAATGTTATCAATGCCATTTATCTTCAAATGATGGACATGCACTTTCTATTGTACTAATCTGTAATGTCGTTTCCCTGCACAGCTACAGATTAGCTGTGCAGGGAAACAACGGACAGGTCTACTGGATGCTGATCGGAAAGAAATGAAAGTTTTAAACTGGATAATTCGAATTTGTGTAAACATTATTCTGAAATGAACTTACTCAAAAACAAGAAATCTATTCTTTAATTCGAACTCACAGCCTCCCTCCTAACTCCTTTTAATTTAAGAGCTTATATGCATTTTTTTTTCTTTAGATCTATTATGAGTTTGAAAGCCTTCAAAAGGAAGAATGTTTTCCTCCTCAGTTTTAGCCAACGAATTTTCTCCCTGTGTGAGATTGTATATTTATTTACCCCAATGAGGAAAACCGTGTTTCTTTGGTTTAATTAATTATCATTTTAATAAGACGTGCTTATTATATGCTCTTAAAAATGTTTGATGAAGTAAAAGTAACTGGAATAAT
>JAOUZG010020776.1:3925725-3949352 GCA_026289955.1 Argiope argentata | reverse complement strand
TTATTTTCAGAGTCTTTTTAAAACGAAAATGTGTTAGATCTCCCAGTGATTATAGCACTAGAAAAAAGGTTAAGAAGACACATTTTTTTGCATTCTCATGTAATATAGATAGTAATAAAACAGCTTAAAATATAGTTATTCACAAACTTAACCCTTAGATTATCATTCATTTTATTTTCAGAGTCTTTCTAAAACGAAAATGTGTTAGATATCCCAGTGATTATAGAACTAGAAAAAAGGTTAAGAAAGCATATTTTCTTGCAATCTCTTGGAAATATAGATAGTAATAAAACAGCGTAAAATATAATTCTTCATAAATTTAACTCTTAGATCATCATTTATTTTATTTTATTTTTAGTCTTTTTAAAACGAAAATGTGTTAGATATCCCTGTGATTATATGCACTAATACTGCATATTATTCGAAAAGAAGCTACAAAGACTGGATGTTTTGTGACCACCTCGATTTGCTCGGGCACTTTCAGAATAATTCGAATTTTTGTTATCAAGAGGAGAAAGTCGAATATACAAATTTGGTATCAAAAACTATATGCGAAATTTTACTTATCTAGTTTATTAGGATATCGGGTCATTGTGTCTACATATACACGGGACAAACAGTCGACAAAAAACTAGTTGTTATGTAATATTAAATGATGATTTACAAACTCTGGAAACAAAATAATTCAGTGAAAATTATCGTAAGTTATCGTGCAGATGGACAAACATAAACTTTCCACTGTCGAATTTTGGGCGAAATTTGAAATGCATCTACAATACAGGTGTAACGAACGCATACTTAATTCCATTCTCTTAACTCTTTTCATTTTTGCATTAAATTGTTCTTATATAGAAACGGATTAAAAATGTTTTAAAAACAGATTTCCTCCCTTTTTTGGATTTGGAGATGTCTGATCCTTGAAGATTCATCAAAATATCTAGGTCTAAACTTTAAATTATAAATACTTTAAATGGATTTAAAATTAATTTTTGATAAACATTTAAATTAATTAAAGCATTTTTTTTAAAATTTTAAATAAGTTTCAGATTAAAGTTTCGATTAAACTTCTTGTATCAAACTTTCTCTAACAGAATCGCTCGAGATACACATAATAATGCTGTTTAAGTTATTTTCCTTTGATTTGAATACTCGTTTCGTGATTGACTACTAGATGGCGCTGCAAGTTTGTAAATGGAATTTTAAAAATCGAGCATGGTTTTGAAAAATTGCACTCGGGCGTTGATGTTTCATTAATTGAAAATGCAGTATGTACACAAAGTTTTTCGTACTTATTCCCTAAGGAAAAAGCATGTCTAAAGTATTTTAAAATAAAATGGTCGAGAAGAGATAAATGATTTTTATTTTTCAGTACAATACATTTTTTCGCGAGTATTTTAAATAAAATTACCCGTTGTTCTAAAGAAGTTGAATAAATAACAATAGTAATATCGTAAAAACGGTATTTGATATTCAAAAAATGCTTATGAGTTCAACTAAGTTTCGAATTCCTGAAATATGATACGTTAAATCCAACTGAAGTATTTTTTAAAGAATTTTGCCTATTCTTGAAAATGCTTATCAAATTAAATAAGGATTGTTCAGGTAAAACGATTATTTATTTAAAAAAATGATGAAATTGAATTGTATATTTTTAATAAGTACATATATACATTAATTAATTCTACTTTTGTCCTGTAAAATGGCTACAAATTTCACTTGATTTAAGGAAATATTTTGTTTTATCTATATTTTTTATTTGGAACATAGAGTGATTGTTCTATAGTCCAAATAGAATGCATTAGCTTTGGATTCAGAGAAAATCTGAAGTTTAAAGTTTCATAAAATTCTCGAGTTCATTTTTTTTCAATTACAATATTTTCACTTTGTATTCTTTGTATACGAGAAAGTAAAAATGGAAATGAAAGATTTTATTTTGTGGCTTACTGATGTGAGCTGCGGTAAGAACTCTAAAGTTTTCTTTGATTTAGAGCATTTTATTACTCCTATATAAAGGTTCAGTTGATTTTTTTACATGTATTGATTAGTTATGAATCATAATCAATGATTTATTTTGTAATTCAGGTAATTTATCAATAGATAATAAATTGAGGTTTTATTGTCTTTGCCTTTGCACTTGTCTATTACATATATACGCGGCTTAGTCTTTGCCGAGTTCTTAATATCCAAATAATAATTCGAAAACAATAAAGTGCCTTTACAAATTATTTTCAAGGCCTTGTTTGAAATTCTTCTAGATAGATACATTATGATATTATTGAGTTTAATATATATAAAAAAAAAACAGATATTTTTGTCGCGCTATTATTATGCCGATCATTATCAGATCATTTGATAACTTCAATCTTTTCTTATTTATCCTTTTTAAATCAGGTTTTGAAGAAAGGAAATAAAGTAATTTCTTTCTCTTATAAATGCATACTGTCGTTGCCAGGATCCCTAAAATTATCTTAAGGTATTTTAAGAGGGTTCTTATAACTCTTGATGCTGCCAACTTAGAATTGATATCTCTTCACCCTACGAATTCAAATGAATTCTTTCCTTTCTTTTGGATAGTTTTAGATACGAGAAAAAATCAACTGTCGAGAAATAAATTTCTTGTATTGAATGTACGGCACAGAAAATGATCGGGTATCTAATCAGGAAAAGTTACGATTGCCTTCAAATATCTGTCATCAAGAAATAATTTCCTTGTATTGAATGTACGGCACGGACAAGGATCGGATATCGCATCAGGAGAGATTTCGATTGCGCGCAAAAGTCTACAGTCAAGGAATAAATTCCTTGTATTGAATGTATGGCACAAAAACCGATCTAGTGTCTCATCAGGAGAAATTGCAATTGCCTACAAAAATCTGTCATCAAGAAATAAACTCTTGTTGAAACAAACTATATTGAATGTACGGTATAGAAAATGGTAAGATATCATTCAAAAGAAACTGAAAATGTTCGTAAAAATTTGCTATCAAGGAATAAACTGTTTGTGTTGAATATTCAAAGCAGACGGTAAAAAAGTACCTTATCAGGATATTGAAATTCCCTTGTAACTTTTGTCAACAGCTAATTGACGTTCACAGCCCAACAGTTTTAAAAATTCCGTGTGAGTATCCATGAATGTAATTTATTCAGTTAAAAAAATAAATGAGGAAATATGTAATGAGTGTTTTAAATTATTGTACACAAAGAATAGAATTCGTTGATCAAGGAATGATAAATTTATTGTAAGAGACAACTTATGGATTTATTTTTATGTATTAAAAATTAAGTATCGATTATCAATCTTTCTTTCTGAATTTCTGAAAGGCGTGATGGATACAATAAGAAAAAACGGAAAGAAAGAAAGGTGATCGATTCTTCCAATACTACATAAACAGAAAGTATATTATTTGTTAAAAGAATTTCACAAGTACAATTTTTTGCAGTAATTTCAATCCCGTGGCCAGTTACAGTTTATAAAAGGAGGGTGGGGGGGTAACAGGCTTTAAAGCTTTATTTCAGAACGCAGCGAAAATGAAGCTGGATTTCTTCGCCAATTTTTCCATACGAACTGCTCTTTTGTGTTTCAATCGAAATTTAATGACAATAAAAACACATTAACAATGATAACAATAGTAATTTAATAACAAAACCAGCCTTTTTTCATCAAGAAAGTGTTTCTTTCATACGATTTTTCACCCGAAAAAATCATCAACAATCTAATCTAAAATTTCAAAACATCATTCAAAATAGATCGGAAATTTCAGTTATCGAACAGATGGTTTCACTTATCCCCTAAACATCAACAAGACTCATTTTCTATTGAAATCGAAACATAGAATAAACAATTTGTGTTTCATTCTAATATATTAAAGCCTTGTGTCATCTTCCGTGGGTGAATTTTCAAACAATACACAGAATCTTATTAGTATTAAGGAAGTATTTACCATCAAATGTGTCGTCATTTACCAATTATGATAGTAACTAGTACTTGAGACAACAAAAAATGATGTCACTATGAATCTGAGCATTTAATTTTCACTTGAACAATGAATATAATTTGGTTTCTGTGTTTACATCTTTCTAAATGAATTTAAAGGAAAGAGACATATATATGACATTATTCATCTGAGTTTATTTTTTACATGAACACATTAGATGTTTATTTGGAAATCGAAACGTGGGAGAACCAGCAGTTATATAAATAGGGAAATCAGCAGTAAACATTGCGATTTTTTTCTCATATAAGACGCATACAAAAAGTTCGTTTTGCAATCGCCAAAAAATTTGATGTCGAGATCATGACAAATCTTCACATTCCATATCTCCCTGAGAGATAAACATGTTTTTAGAATTATATCCCCCTGTTTATGAACACGATAATTCAAAACACTTTGAGCAAGACGATTGGTGCATGGTATTTCAATAAATTTACAGATACGAATAAAATTTTGAATCAAATCAATTGAAAGAAATTCTACATGTTATCAGAATACAAAATAACATGATAATTACAAAATGAAGACAGATATAAGCATAAAATTTGGTACGCAGATTTAACATATGTAACGTATATTAAATATACTACAGATATACTTTAAATTTAAAACAAAATTCATCAAAGAGTTGATTGTCTGTCGGATTTCCCTTTTGAATACTTGTAAATGTTGTATCTCAAAAACGGAATGACAAATATATGCTATTTATTACATGATTTTCTGATTATGATTGTAGTTTTGTATCAAATTTTGGCTTTAATCCCTCTGAAAAAAAGTGTCCAAAACGTACATTCGACTTTTTTGTACTTGTGTACTAGATAGCCTTAGATTCTTTCATAATTATTGATCCCTAGTGGCTCTTGGTTAATGAATCACAAGTGCATTTATTAAAGAATATACGAGGAAGTTCTGAGGAGACCACTCATGCTGATTTCTATACTCCTGTTTTATTAAGAATGGAGAACATTGCCTATATCACTTAAAAAATTATCACTGTCATCAACATGAAGTTAAGAAATATAGATATTTAGAATATGTATATATAGCCTCTATGCAATTGTGGCTACATTTTAGTTCATTGGATACAAATCAGAACAAATTCGAAAACAAATTCATGCATTTAATAAGCTAGCTTAAACCTGCCTATTTCTTTGAATTAATCATTTACAAAAAGATACGTAAATGTGTTGTTGCTGTTTCTTATGGCACTTGCCATGAACAAGCACGCTGAGGTAGTCAGCGATTTACATCTAATCAACGTCTCTTGTTTTGTAGTAGTGCCAACTGGAGCCAAGAGTATAAATTTTGCAATTCACTCATCACATTCGCTTGCACAGCCCCTTTTTACAGGAGGCACAGTCACACATCTCACAGATAGCACACAGAAACACAACCATGCCCGAACCAGGACACACAAATCATGGAAAAGACACCGGCTTTACGTAAAAGCTTTTGTGATTGAATAATTCCTACCCATAAGATGTATACATTCTTTGAATATTCTAAGGGATAAAAATGAATTTTTGTTTGTTCGTATTTTTTGTATTATAGTATCTTTCATCCTATGGCGATAAAACTTTGCCAACTTATTGCTTCGAATCTATAAAATACATGTTTTTCACATGGCCAGTTGTATGTTGAATGCTCACGAGTCAGACCACCAAGAAAGTTGTTTTTGCTCAAGACGAAAAAAAATATTGTCTACTTTAAAGTATATTCGAATAATAAAGTAAAAAAAAATACTTAATATTATTTATACTTCTCTTTTATATATCATTCAATTGCAATGAATGTATTCATTGTTGACATGAAAATGGTATCATTCTTCCTATCTTTTCTAACTAAACAAGATAAGTATTTCAAATTTCAAGCGATATTTTCAAGATTATTTCTTCTGCGACAGGAACACGCTGTGTACCAACTAGTCGTTAATAAAAATTAATACCATGCATTTAAAGCTCAAATTAATATTTATTAATTAACTAGAGATACAAAAATTGGTGTTATATTTTGAAGGAATTGTAGTGAGGATATGATAATTAATGGAGCTCCCCCCCTACTATAACCAATTAAGTGCGCTCGACATGTATACATGTCGGACCGAACCTCTACTGCAGTGTGGTTGACGTGTATACTCGTCGTGTAAAATAAAAAAATACCATTCACTATAAAAACTCGAAATCTCAATAAAGTGTAATACGAATATTATATTGTGATATCTTCCCTTTATATTACCAATACGACCGCTATGTATTTCATATGGAGGGGGGGGGCTCGCGTATTAAAACTAATTACATAAGTAACCCGTGATTTCGAAGGCCAGCGTTGATTTGCGGAGAAACCGCATCAACAGTTAGCAGGGCCAATAATGACTCGTTGCTCTGAGACGTAAAGTCTTGTACATTTTTTACACAAGACAGGGCATTCGAAAAACAGTACGAACGAAACAATCCGAATTATTCGAACAAAAGCTCTCCCTTTCTTGCTTCCGAAGCATCTCAAGTAAAGGGTTTATTTTCATAGTTATTACCAAATAAAGTATAAGACAAGGTATGAAAAATACTGAATATGTAAAAACAATAATAAGAATAATACAATAAATGGCTAAATTTTACCCTCCAGATGGATGATTCAGGGTGATCTTATGACAATTTTTAAGCTCTTAGTAAGAATAACGTATTTAGAAACGAATTTTTAGTTTATTTGATAAAGAAATATGTAATCCTCCCTCGTTTTTATTCGAACACCCTGTGGTGATCTTTTGAAACTAAATTCCACAGTTAATTGGTTAATCTGATTTCATAAACGAATTATTTTTAGGAATACTTGAAAGTGTTTAAAACTAGATACTTCCATCAAATAAAAGAAAGTTATTTAAAGAAGGTATTTTAAAATAATGAATAATATGCGCATCGGAGTTTGAAGTTTCATCGTCTAGAGCTGTCAGTAACGCTCGGACAAGAGCAGCTAAAATTTTCACCGCTTCTCTTAAAAAACAGGATTTATATTTGCACTATATTAAGTTTAGACATTTTGATGTACGTTATTAAAGAATCTTGTAAAAGTTATTCAAAATGTTCGTACATTTTTGAAAGTTACAAAATTCTTTTATATTATTTAGTTTAAATTCAAAACCGTACAGTCCAGTTTTTTTCCTAGTCTTCTCTAGTTCCCCTCTTTTTCCCCTTCTTCTCTTCCTTTCTGGTTTTTAGCTTCCCTTCTCCTATCAGGGCGCAGGGCGAAATCCTCTATTTATTGCCTCCCGTGAACAACAGCGGATAATCTGTTCGCGTGCGCCCCGAACATGTCCTTTGCCCTCTCCTATCCTACCCCGGAAGTTTGGATTTTGCACTCTGACGCGTCATATCCTGTACGCCTCTTCTCAGATACTTGTAAACTCCCGGATTAGAATATGCATCAGAGTGGAGATTTTTTCTGCCCCCTATTCTCTTAGCCTGTAGTTTTAGTATTTATGAGTGGCTGGAAATGCGCCCCGCGTGTGAAAGTGCGAAGGACACGTGCCCCTTTTCCGCATAAATGGACTTAGTTGATTCCATGCGAGTCCATGAACTGATTCTTAATCCCTCATCACAAGAGTCTGATATGAGGACTTTACAAGGGTGGTAACAAGAGGTGCTTTTGCTATGGGCCATTTTTTTGTCGAAGGGTGGTTATTTCTTCTACAGAAGAAAAAAAAATGAGGATCATGAGCAACAAATGAGTAAGAGTCCGACTGTGAAATCGCTTGAAAAATAGAACGCTTTAACGTTTTGTATTGTGCAGAAGAATATAGGTTTTAATGTTTAAAATCAGGGGAAAAGGTTTCCCCCAAACCCTCTCGTATACTTTTTAATAAACTAGCCATTCCAGAGAGCGGCGTGTATGACATTGGCTTATAATTACAACATTGGCGTTAGGAAATATTAACTTTTTGGCTTGAATTTAGCATTTTTTGTGTCTATCGTGTCATACATATTGTGCCATACATATTGTGTCATACATATCGTGTCATACATCCTTGGTGGAGTTTTTTGTTTGGCGATTAATCCCTGGTATGCTATTTATAATATATCGAAATCGAATTTGTGCTTTAAACGTATTGTTTCCAACCTATTGAAACAACGTTTTGACAAAAAATTGAGTATGTAGTCACAAAATCCCATACGTAATTTGATATATTTAAATCACTGCGTTTTTGAACTATCGCGTAAAGAAATTTCTAGTACAGACATACAACAATAAATCCATTATTGTTTTTTAAAAAATTTTGATTGATACCTACACCTTAGATGTTAAATATATATACTAAATCTCCTCTATCTATATCTTTTCGTTTTATAATTATGGTCTTCTTATATTCGATCAGCTAGACATACTGACTTTTCTGGAACAAATTTTGCACAAAATTTGAAAGAAGTCTGCAAATTTGGTGTGAAGAGTGTATGGCAAATTTAAATCGTCAAGCCCAAAGCATTTTCGAGTTATCTTTATCATAGACAGACAAACGGATGGACACTTTCAAAAAATGTGTTTTTCTTACTCATGGAAATTTAAAACTTAGAGCTTCCTCAAAATTTCGAGTCCTAATTTTTTGACGTTTACAATACTTTCTCTGTTCTATATGTACGAGAAATTAAAAACATTCCTCTTTACTTTCAATGCGAATTTTTAATGGCAAACTTCACTCACCAAAAGTATTTGGCACAATAGGGTGCATAATAGAGTGCCGAATTTTGTGACCTTTGCTATTTCTGCATAAAAGAGTGCTTTTATAAACGTTTTCGTTTTTACTATTTTCTACTATTTTATTCTTTTATATACTTCATAACATTTTTCTGCATAAAAGTGTGCTTTTATAAACGTTTTCGTTTTAACTATTTTCTTCTTTTATGTACTTCATAACATTTTTTAACAAATATTACAGATAGCGATAATTTTTTTTTGAAATTAAATATCAGAAGGCACAACGTTTGGAAAGAAAATTTATTAAATTAGCCGATTAAATGATAAATAAAATGATAAAAAGATTCTTATTTTTTTCAAAACTCACAATTTTATAAAATTCTAAAAATTCTGAAATAATATGGAATGAGTGCTAGTAAAGATTACAAAATTTCTTCTATACAATCAAGAAAAAATCAAATTAAATAAAAAAAACTGCAATAAATAACATGAAACATTATATTTTACCTAAATTAAATCAAGCAGCTGATAACACACAATATGTCCTTGGAAATGTTGTATTCGTGTTTAATTGTGTGCACGTTTTCGTAAAATTGTAGTACTATCATACCAAGATTTTAAAAGTTTTATTGAAAACAATGTACATTTATCAGAGTTTCAGTACTATATCTCCTTATAATCGATAAATTAAAAGTGACTTTTTATCATAGCTTTTCATAATAATTTTATATGTTTTCGTATAAATTAGGATTTCTAATAATCTCATAATGGTAAAAATACAACCATTTTGGGGGCTGTTCAAGCTTCTAGTTCAAACAAAAAGAAATTGTACATGAACTACATGATATTTTTTGATGAATTTGATCAATTTTGGAAATAGTGCTACTGCTCAAAATTCTTCTGTTTGTGACTGGATTTCTTTTCTTTATGTCGGGGAACTAAACCGGAAATTTCTTCGGTAAAATCTACCTGAAAAACAAATTAAATAAGTGTTAGTTCCGTGTAAATACTTTTCAAGTAAAATTTTTGAAGCAATTATTTATGAAATTGATATATGAAAAAAGTGACTATAATTTTTACAAATAAATAATTCCTTATTAAAAATACAGTTAAAAACGAATAATTTCTTTCAATTACTTCAAATTTATGAATTCAAATTTAATAAAGGGATATAAAATATGCTTTTAAAACTTTAAAAACAAATAGTTGTTAATTGAGTATTCTTATGAAAAATAGGAATTATTGACAAAGATTCATTACGTCTTGAAGTATATTGAAAATATCGGATATCGCTTTTAATACGAGAAATTGAAAAAATTAATTATTTACTTTTATCTAACAAATAAAATTAAAAGCTCTAGAAAAAAAAGAAAGAATCTAGATATTTTGATATTTAAATCCTGATATCATTCTCTATATGAACTTTTATACAGCACATATCATTAAATAATATATATAATAATATAATATTTTATGTATATGAAATTATATATTATTTAAAATAATATATATAATAAATAGGAAACAAAAAAACAAACAAACAATAGAACAGAAGCGAGGGATTCAAATTTTAATTAGGCTTTAGAATGACATTTCTCTTTTCAAAAATTAAATCGTTCAATGCAGTGAAAAGATTATTTTTGAATGAAAACTACCGAATTCGTAAGTTCTTCATTGGAATTGAGTAACCATACTTAGAAATATTCAAAAGGAAGAAGAGAGAAAAGGAAATGCCTGAGATTTTTGGTACAAAATATTATCATTTTTTAAAACTTAAAACCTTGAATTTTTTAAATAAAATTTGGATTCTGGAAAGTTAAAATCTCAAAATATCTTTTACAAGCGGATTTATGGTATAAAAAATTCAATGTTTTTTCTCTTTTTTCAAGCAAAGGGGAGATAACATCGAGCTTTTCATGCTTATTTTTTGTCTCGCTCTTGTCTAATTAATTTAATCTTCATGCATGTGATATATACAACTATAAAGACAATACATTTATCCTGCTGTAGTCTCCTAATGAAACTGCAGTCACGAATAGTATCCGTGAAGGAGTTACCCCTAACCTGTCATAGCGTCCAGAGTAAACTGAAAGACCCGATTGATAGCACTCTAACGAGAATCAGATTGAGTGTTAAAGGCAATCACAGACACGACGCAGCCACTTCAGAAGAACGGATGCCTTGTTAACGGTTTGGAGGCAATCAACCTCATACTGCTACTTTATCCACCTGTGAAGCGAGAACTAACCATACCAGAAGTTTAATATCCCTATTTTTGCGGTTCCGTTAATGGGGAAACTGCAACTGATAAACTCATGCTCTGTGTCTGAGGCATAATATACAAATTACATGTACTTTAAGAAAAGTCTTCGGATAGAAGGGCCATTTATTATTGAAAATGAGCTTCTTAATCTGGCCGCATCATCTCCACAACCTTAAGGGAAATGAAACCTTACTTTTTTGTATATGGCAACTTCTCTTTTTCATAATTAAAATGTCCTTCTGAAGGATATGTTTATGAGCTAAGAAAATGAATCTACCATTAGAATAACTGGCACTCTCAAAATAAGATTCTGTAAGGAAATAAAACTCCGATGTGCAAATTGTACGACAATTGTAACATTCCACACTAAAAAGCAAAAATAGAGGAACGATTATAAATATGGGATGGAAATAAGGAATATGTCAGTTTATTCTCTATAAAAGGCTGAAATCAATTGGAAATAAAGATGCTTTTCATTTCGGTGACATTCTCTGGTTTTATCAACGTTGTGATATCAATTCCTAAGCTTTAAAGGCGGAAAGTGTATTTTGGAAAGTGCAAATATCTTTGAGCTCTCTGATTCTTTCTTGTTATTCTAACATTTAAAAGTTATTTATATGTTTGTGATATTTATGTGAAGTAATATAGAATTGATTGGCGTTTATTTATTATTTTTTTAAATCTTTAGCCGATATCCTTCTGAATCTTGGACCCATATTTATAATTTCCAAAATCAATAAATAGGAAATATTACCAGGTGAACAAGTATAGAACAATATTCAATATTTGTCAATTTGATTCAATCTCTTGAATCAAGTCTTCTGAAACTAATACCAGAAAAACAATTATAGAAAAATAAACAGGTTCAGAAGAATCAGACAAGGATTCTCATGGCTTGTATAGTCTTCAATATAGATCTATCAGGAAAGCATTCCTGAAGCAAAAACTGAACATTTCGTAACGGAAATTTTCTTGAATAATAGGAGAGAAGAGTTGGTCTTATGTTTACAAGAAGAATGGGTTAACACGATTTATGCTTGCTACTTTAGGGGCCGTGACGCGTGCATCTTCTATAAAACTTAGGCGTCATTCTTAAATCTTGTTGTTGTTACTTATGGCACTTGCTATTGGACAAGTCCCCTGCCGATACAGCAGCAGATTTAAGCTGAAAGGAGCGTCTCTAGTTTTCGAAGCAGCGCCAACTATGTCGCATATTATCTAATGAGGATGTAATTCCTTTCCCCACTCCACCCTATAAAATTAGGGACTTATTAATGTTCAGATTCTTATTTTTAGTCCCTCACATAAGAAATGTGGGGCCAGGTGGTAAGGTCTCAACTCGTGAGATCGGGGGTCAAAATTACGAGGTCCTCCCTAAATAGTTCCAGTGTTGCTTTGCAACGGGGCATTAATATAACTAAACTAAAATAAGAAAATGTATGCTTTGTATTATAGAAAAGAAAACCAGTAATTGTTTTTAATAACCTCATGTCATTTGGAGAAAATTAGTAAGACAGAATCTATTGGCCTAGGTCTTCGGAATTTTTTGGTCAAATTAGTAGTGGAAGTGCGATTAATACGCAATCACCAGGATACTGAAAATTCAGTTTGGACGCCATTTTTCCAATTTATTAAAATCAAAACTGCAATGGTAGTCATAAGATCATGCAACGAATTTCATTTATTTAATTCATTGTGTTTTTCAGTTATTATGCTTAGAAGTAAATAAAAGTACAGACAGACAGATGTTCAACCCTTTGACAGATTTTGTTCCAAATTTGATACGGATTTTCATTAAAATATTAAACTTGTATGCCAAAAGTTATTCATTTTTTTGTTTTATAGTTGTGTTCTCGTGTATTCAGAGAGCCAGAGAGACAGACTTACTTCCTCTGGATGAATTCAGACAAAACTTGACAGAAATGTATAAATTTGAGGTAAAAAGCCTGTACCAAATTTTATCTGTGTGGTATTAAGCGTTTTTGAATTATCGTTTTCATAAATAAACAGACATAATTCCAAAAATGAATTGTTCGGATTCATGAAGGTTTGAAACATGGAGATTAATCAAAATTTTGAGTTCAAAATTTTTGATGATTGTAATACTTTCTCCTTGTCTGCTTCGTATACGGGAAAATAAAAATGGAAATCAAAGCTTTTATTGAATTTATTTATTAATGTGGGCTATTGTAAAACTACAACCTTTTATGATAAATGTTTAACTGCTGCATAACATCTGGATTGAAAGATTAAAGACTCGCCTCCTTAAACAATGATTTGGTAAAACTATTTAAAAGTTCATTGTAAAAAATTTCTATTATTATATTATTTAATACGGTAGCAATAAGTTTTATAACATAGCACTATTTTCCAATGCGATTATTAAAAATTTTCGACACAGATATCGAGTTATACAAATTAGAATACATTTCTATTAGAATACATTTTCTATACAATGTGGGCTACAGTAAAAAAATTTAACCTTTTGTGAAAAATGTTAAACTGCTGCTTAGCATCTGAATTGAAAGACTAAAGGCTCGCCTTCATAAATTTTGATTTGATAAAACTATTTTAAAGTCAGACAATTTCATTGTAAAAAATATCTATTGTTATATTATTTAATACGGCAGCAATAAGTTTTATAACATAGCATTATTTTCCAAAGCGATTATTAAAATTTTTTGACACAAATATCGAGTAATCTAAATTAGAATGCATTTCAAAATCTTCATTTAAAGTAAATAAATATTAAACATCTAAATTTTCGCCTTTTTCCCCCTTTGGCTAGCCTGAAAATTTTCCTTTTGTCTAGACTTTTGCGTGAGATTTATGATATATCTATTTTTTGACATAGCACCTTTTTCCAATGCAATTATCAAAAATTTTCGGCATACATATAGAGTAATCTAAATTAGAATGCATTTTAAAATTTTCATTTAAAGTAAATAAATATTAAACATTTAAATTCATCTCCTTTTTTTATTTTCGATAAGCATGCAAATTTTCCTTTTGTCTCGACTTTTGAGTTAGATTTATGATATATCTATTTTTTTTACTTTTATTTTTATATTATAACAAATATATTGAATCTGATGTCACTAAGTTTCTGAGAATAGACATATGTGGGCGAAAGAATAGGATCCAATGTTCAAAAGAAATAGAACAAAATTGAACGATGCACGATATGTTGCAAAATAAAAGGCATGTTGCATAGTACCTTGAGTATAATCCCCTTCCCATCCAAAATGGAAGAAAATGTTGAAAACAGAATGAGAGATTTTTTTTTACTTGAAGAAAATACTTTCCTTTTATATATATCTTCGATTTTCCTTCAGAGTTTTATTGTCTACAAATATGTACTTTGATATTAAACTTCTGAATTTTTTTTCACAATAGTGTTTTGAGTTCTCTAAAATGTATGATGGAAAAAAGTTAAATATTTTTTTATTATAAGAAAGCATATGCACAAGTTAAATCTTCCAAAAACAAATTCCCATGTATTGTGTATTGGAAAAGGGAAAAGAAGTGATTAGTCTTCAAAAAACTGTTTAAAATTACAAAATTTATCCCCAAAATAATCCTCGGCTGATTTCAAAATAGATACTAAAATAAACAAGCATATACAATTGGTAGTTTTTAATTTTTTTTGAATTTTTTGAATTCTATAATCCATTTTACATTTATGAATTTCTTAATAAAACTTGAAGGTCTGAAACATATTTTTCTTTATGCATCATAATGCAAACAATGTTGTTTTGAAAATTACTTGAAATATTTATAGGAATGGAAAAGCAATCCATTTTCATTTATTTTGGGCTTTTTCACAAAATGGTCTTAGTTTCTATATCCCAGACAGTTTTTACTTTTGCTATACTAAATGCAGATGAAAGTTATCTAATGCAATAAACAATCGAAAGCAGAATTGCAGAAGTGAGATTTTAATAATAATAGTTGGGTTTTCTCAGGAATTTAAAAACACTTAATAAAGATAATTCCAGATTGTTTTAAGAACATAATGGATAAACAAAATAAGAGCAATTTCACTTGTTCTCCAAATTATATAGCCACCATAAACTTAGAGCGTGGAAAACATTTCTCTTGCGTATTTATTCATAACAGTATAAATTTCACCGGTTTAAATTTTTTTTTGAAAATTTCAGTTTATTTACCAGTGAAGACTTTTCAGTTTTCCATCTCTCGAAACTTTCTATTTTCTAAAACAGAAAATAGCTGCATTAATTAATTGAACTTAAGTGAGGATCTAAATTCCTGAAACAGAATCATAGAAAAAGAAAATCGCATCTCAAAATCAACACAATCGAATAGAGACTATTAATTCTTTAAGATATATCCTTACCGATGTTTCTACGAATTTCTTCCTCTTGAGCGAATTTATAAACGCAGTTAAACAAATTCTAATTCTACGAATCTACGAAACTTGACTACTAAGAATCAGCCATGTGGAATCCAAACTGCGACTTTTCTTCGATATGAAATTCAAGAAGTGTCGTCTAAGCGGAGTCGAGAACATCGGGCTAATGCAATAGTACGCGAATGCTCATTCATGTGGATGATCATCCGCAATTTTCCATTGAAAAACTAACCAACTAAAGAAACGTCCTTGTGGAGTAATTGAATGTAACTCGGCCGAAGTATAAACAGAGGAATTTTGAAAAGAAAGTAAACGAGCCAACCCGCACGACGGCAAAAATAAATACAACAATCGATAAATAACATTCCGCAAAAGGAGGCATGGTGGGGGTTTCTAATTTCGTCGTGTGTCAAAAAATAAAGCGTAATTGCGACCGTTAAGAGCGAGGCCCCTCCCCCTTTTAACCCACTCCCGATGTTAATTGAGACGGTTTCTAAAGCTAAGGAATCTCCCATGGCTTGATAAAAATAACGATAAATCAAACAACTCTTTGCTCCCAAATCCTCCGTTGAGAGAAACCGCTAAATCGCTAATAAGGGGTATGGAGGCGGCAGTCTCTTCCCTCTCCTTGCTTCTTTAAAAGCATTTAGCACACAGTTCGCTCTCTTCCTTAAATATTCCGAATGGCAAGTGCAAGGGGGGGTTGCCGGTGCACTTGTTGGAAAATAATCGAGCCTTTTAGACTGTGTATGTGTGTGTGCTCAGTAAACAGATTCATAAGAGATCGCACACCAAATACAAACAGAGCTCGGCTTCCAGTGATAACTGGGTTAAGTAAACAGAAAGAACACTGATAGAATGCTTGCGGTGGAAAGAGTTTCGGCAAACTGCGCGCCACACAGTGGAGTAATAAATTGTGCGGACGAATGCGGCGTCAATATTTGCCTCGGTATTAAGTCTTTATTATGGAATTTCCCGCCATCTACATTGTTTACGTCTGCCATGCCAGCTCTGGAATCTGTTTCGAGGAGGTTTTCCCGTCCGTAGATCATTGAGATTCGGAGGGCCCATTCACGACAGCAGGCTTTGGCTTATCGCGTTTGTTGCCATCTCCCATTTGCATCAGCCACTCGTCACTCCACCCTCAGAGACGACGCTGGGTAAATAAAGACAATTATAATAACTAAATTGTGCAATTACCGGATCCATTGAGTGCTTTTGCTCAGACAAAGAGAAGACTCCCGAAGATATCTAACCTCTTGGAAATGGTTCTTCTACCAAAGATTCCAAGATGTCTCAAAGACAGCATCTTTCAGTGGGAAACAGGAAAAGTGGGATAGTATTATTATTTGATTCTTGAATATCGTATTCTTCAAAGAAATAAGACAAAATTTGTTCAGTACAGAGTTTATAAATTTTTTAAAATTATACACATGCAGTTTGACGTGTATTTGGACAAAAATACATGATTGTATATATCATTTACTGATTTAAAAGGAATTCACACTTTTAGTAGGATTATGTAATGGAATTAAAAACGAAATTCAATGAGCTAGATTTTTTTAAAAAGTTTTATTCTTAGAAGGATGAATATTCATTGAGAAATTTCCTATTTCCTTTTTTGAAATTAATATATCTGATTGAACTATCTGAGTTGATATGCTATCCTTTAAGTAAGCTGTCAACATTTTTATTTGAATCAAACATTATATTCTTAGAAGGATGAATATTCATTGAGACATTTCCTATTTTCTTTTTTGAAATTAATATATCTGATCGAGCTATGTGAGTTGATATGCTATCCTTTAAGTAAGCTGTCAACATTTTTATTTGAATCAAACATTATATTCTTTTTTTTTTACTTTCCTTTGTAATTCAGAGAGATATTTTTTTATCCTTATGGATGCAATTTCATGTAATTTTTGTATTAAATTATAACATCAATGAATATCTCAATTTTAGCTTATAAGTTTAAAGATACGATATTTTGATACATAGATGATTCACAGACTCATGTGATGCACAGGTGATTCACAGGCACTTCTTCCAATATTTTAAAAAGAAGAAAGGTTTTAACCCTGTGATTCATATTTAAACCTAATTCACTAGATAATCTCTCACATTTCCATTGATTCGTTTGGATAAATAGATATTACAACTTTGCTATACAATAATAAACCTATTAAAAAAGACAGAATATCAAAAATTAGATGCATCAGAATTATGGTTATATTAAATTCTATCTAATTTTTCGAATAATTTAAAAGAAAACGGATAAAACTTAGAAATCTCTCAATATTTATTAGGGAATTTATATATCAAAGCCCTCTGTATTTTTGATTTAAAGCATAATTGCATGTATATTAATCTCAGGTATTTAAATAGTACTTGTCAAGAAGAAAACTATTTTAGAAATTTAAAATCGAATAGAGCCTGAAAAAAATTTAGAAGGTATATAATTATATCATTTAAAGCAAAATTAAAAATTAAAACCAAGATAGTATTTAATATAATAGCAAAATCTCAAATTAAAGCATGAAAAATCTACATTTAGTTGAAAAGTTAATAAAAAGAACATGCAGAAAATTTTAAAATTTTTGTTGTTCTTATGAATATGTGATATTCATCATTTTAACTATTATTTGTTTAAAATTAATTGCTTTACCTGTATTGTATTTATAGAAATAATACTGCAAATATCACCATTTGCAAAATTGAAAATCTTACTATTTATTTCATTTGAGAGAATTTTGATACTAAAATGGCGTGAACAATTTTTTGCTTATTAACCAGAAAAACAAATAAAACTGTTTAATCTTAATACCTATTCATGTTATAAGAAGAAAGAGTGATAAATATCATTTACAGTATCATGAGTTTTATTGTACTTATTGACTGCTCAATGGGAAAAGTTTACAAAAAAATTATCGGTATTTAAATGCTATTCACAATAAAAAAGCAAATTTTTTCTTCTTCTGAAACCAATAAAACTGGCCATTTGGTAATATTAAATGCCTTGTTTAATATATTTCATATATGACTGGTCAGAAGACAAAATGTCTATTCCACTGAACTATACAGAAGAAGGGGATGATATTTTTACCTATACCTATTTTATAAAACCTATTCATAGTATAAGAAGAAAGATTGATAAATATCAAACCAGACAAAACGTCTATTCCACTGAACTATACAGAAGAAGGGGATGATATTTTTACCTATACCTATTTTATAATACCTATTAATAGTATAAGAAGAAAAATTGATAAATATCAAACCAGACAAAACGTCTATTCCACTGAACTATACAGAAGAAGGAGGTGATATTTTTACCTATACCTATTTTATAATACCTATTCATAGTATAAGAAGAAAGATTGATAAATATCAAACCAGACAAAACGTCTATTCCACTGAACTATACAGAAGAAGGGGATGATATTTTTTACCTATACCTATTTTATAATACCTATTCATAGTAGATTGATAAATATCATTTACAGTCTCATGAATTTTATTGTACTTATTGACTGCTCAATGGAAAAATCTTACAAAAAAATTATTGGTATTTAAATGCTATTCTCAATAAAGAAGCAAAATAAATTTTTTTCTTCTGAAACCAATAAAACTGGCCATTTGGTAATATAAAATGCTATGTTTAATATACTTCATATATGACTGGTAAAAAACCGCAAGCAATAATCCTGCCATCTGGAAAAACCACACAAAACGTCTATCCACCATTATTTTAATCATGATAGACAACCACGATGTGGTAGACACTTCCCGACCTCGGAAGCCGTGAAGGAATTGAATTCCAATATTTCAACCTCCGATACAATGCCAGTGTTGCATATCTCCATTCATAAAAAACTGGTTCCATCAACTCGACCAATCAATAAAAATTAAAAAATAAAATAATGGAAGGGGGTCGCGTATCAAACCAAGAGGGATTGAGGAAAGTAAACAAAGCCTTCAAACTCCTTCTGACAGGTGACGAGCACCTTGCCGACCTTCTATCTAACCTAGCGTTAATATGCTGCCCTAGCTATCAGCAGGCGTCTATCATTAAAGATGAACTATACAGAAGAAGGGGATGATATTTTTATACCATACTTATACTTTCCCTCCCCTTCCCCTATTTATATAGCATTTTAGGTTCTGAGTCTCGCTGTCAACAAGACAAAACACTAGGTTGTTAGCCCCACCTTCATCTATTAGATTATTATTGTTTCAGACAATGCGTTAGATGCAGTGGCAAGACAGCTTGACAACCATAACTTAAGTGTGCGTGTTTACGGTTCAAAGGTTGCGCTGTTAAATCTACGCCTTTTCTATTAACGATGAGTTCAGTGGAATACGGTGGGATGGTTTTCTTTACAGCAGCACGCACTGCGGGTATATATATATTTTTATTGTTGTTGTAGTTTTTAATTTCGTTTTTTAAACACATAATGTTTAGCTTCTAGCTGTCATTTAAACTTGTATGTGATTATCTTTTCGACTATTAGATGATTAATAGGCGTCGGGGAAGCTATGTGTATGAATTTTGATGGACTCATTTCCATCTCCAAATAAATGCCTACAGTGGTGTTAAAATACCTTTAGAAACAAATTTTAAAAAATGAATAGATATTTAAAGACATCGTAATTTATATTTTATTTTTACTTCCTTTCTTTGAAATGTTATGATTTCTACAAAGCACTAAGGTTTATGTTCTTTTCTGTCTAAGTGGTTACGGCATGGTATTGCAAAGGTGGCTGATATATATATATATATATATATATATATATAACTTATTCTTTCTACTATTATGTAGGAATCCTACTATTTATTCTTTCTAAGCAAGATTTTACATAACTATACAAATTTATTTTTAAGCAAGATTTTATATAACTATATACATTATTTTCTGATTAATATGAGTGTAAATCATGAAACTACCTCTAAACCTTATAACCATTCATTTCCATAGCCTGCCATAAAAACAATACCAAGTTTTCAATTTTTTAAAAAGGCATTCAATAGCACCATTTAAAGGGAAAAAATCTACAATGCATGAAATGGAAAGCTATGAAATGCCACGGCAGAGAGGCATAAATCGGAGGGAGAAGGATATGCATTTCATCTTTTGTTTATTTTCTGAAAAAACATTATGCAAATACTGGTAGAACAATGTGTGCTGTAGTAATAAATTCCTGGTTGCGATTGTGCTGGCTCCTACACAATGTATATGCTGGGTTTTATCGATGTGAATAGCAAATGTAGATGAGTTTCCTTTGGAAGTTATCCTAAGCAGCATAATCCATTTACTCACAGGTCTAAATTAGATAAACGCTAGATTAAGTGAGATTAAAGCCAACACCATTTTTTCATTTTCACATTTCATGAATTACCAGTCCTCATATGAGTGAACCAACATCTAAAGATAATAAGGCTTATAAATATTTATATCTCATAAACTATTGAAGGGGTAGGCTTTCTGACAAAGAGGTAGCGCTTCTTCCTCCTATTCTGGGAGTCCCGCGTTCGAGTCCCGGTTAGGGTAGGGTTGTTCTTCTGTGTGCTATCTGTGAGGTGTGTGACTGTGCCTCCCTGTAAAAAGGGGCTGTGCAAGCGACTGTGATGAGTGTGTAGCTAAGTCGTATCCTTGGACCTAGTTGGCGGTACTTAAAATAAGAGACGCCCCTTTCGGCTTAAAATCTGCTGATGTATCATCAGCGGGGCTTGTCCAATGACAAGTGCCATAAGTAACAAAAACACTTTTGAAAGATTATATTGCAATGTAGCCAAACATATGCTTCTAGAAAATTGGTATTTTGTATTCATTTGGTACAAATACGCAGAAAAAAATTCATTTTAATGGATCATTCTCTGCAAATCAAATATATAATGAAATTTCACAAAATCGTGTTTCTGAAGCCATCTTCAATAAAAAGTTCATCGTTAGAAATTGTAACATTTGTTTATTTAATTTCATTTAACTAACTACCGATGTTCATGTATTTAGATTTTAGGCTTTTAAAGACGGAATTTTGAAAGGCAATTTTTTTATTCACTCCCTAATGTATTAGAAATATGAAACAGTGGATATTACTGTGTTCCAGATAACAATATAACATTTAGAAATTTTCAGAAATTATTGAACAATTAATTGATTGATTTAAATAAAATGTTGCTTCGAGGAAAAATATTTTACATAGCACGGAATTTGATAGAAAATTGTTTATAGATTTCATAATAATTATCATTATGAATCCTGAAAAATATGAACGAATAAAACGTAAGAGATAATCACTGATAATGATGAAACTTTTTAACACATGTTTTCTTTAGCGAATCATAAAAATCGATATTAAAAAAACAGATTGATTATTTATATTATTTTTTAACAAAAACCTTACAAAATATTTAATCAAAATTGATTAATAATATTTTTACATTTTTTTCCTTACTCATAGAAAGATAACTCTCAGATTTTTTTTTGATTAAACAGCTAGCGTTTTAATTTAATTTGATTTTCAAATTTTTTAAATTAGTTTTTCTTGCCTTTCTGAGATTTATTTACACAAATGCACAAAACGTACTTTGAAACAAATTGTGATGTATAAAATTTAACGTATTCATGGAAGAAACGGATGTTGTTGTACTTAAAATGTCATCATTTCAAGCTAAATTGAGCGTGGGGAAAATTGGCATTATGAGCAGTTCTTTTTGAAGTTAAAAAATATTTCAGAAACATGGAAATGAAATTAAGTAGAAACGACGTTACAATAGATTTATATGGTATCTGAATTTCCCCTTTTAAAAAAGGTACTTAAAGAATTTTAAAGCATTTCAAGCAATACTATGATGTAAGAACCTTCTTATATTTTAATAAAGAAAACTAGAATCTAGTTGAAAATTTAGAAAATTTTCCATGCTTTGTCTTTTATTAATAAACAGCATTTTTATTAATAAAAGCATTTTTATTTAATAAAAAAAACGGTTCATAAAATTCTTCTCATCTTTTCAGATATATAATGATAAAATTGAACAAAAAAAGCAATGAACTAACTGTACTGCATTTGAATTTATTATTCCTCTTAGGGAGTTTGAAAACTTTTATACGAAAATTTTTGAAAGTAAATAAGAGATATTAAAACAACTGAAACTTTAACCAAGAAAATTGGTCAACAGAATATAATGGATTACATGTGTATTAAAACAAAGAAAAATTCTGAATCCTAGCTTTAATAGAGTTTTTAAATCATGCTATCATTTAGAAACTTTTAAAACTTTTAAAAAGAAAGATAAGTGTTATCACCGAATGATGTGCAATTTGTGATTTAAAAGAAATTTATCTATCAAAACATGTTATTTGCTCAAAACGTATAAGATCAAAAGAGGGTTTTCCATCGTATGAGGAAATCACAATCGAAATAGATGCTTTTCTATCGTAATCGTACAGGATGATGAGCACGTGATGATCTATCAACCTGATAAACATCTGCTGTTCGTATCAGCATCCCGATACTAGAAATTTTCGACAACTTCGCAAAGCAGTGGTATATAATAAAAAACGTGTATAAAATTATTTTAAATATTTTTTATCAGTTCTTCTTTAATATAAAACCCAATTTATTATTATATGTATTTTTGAATAGTAAAATAATTCTACCTCCCCCCTAAATTCATAAAATGGTACGGTTTAAAACTGAATTGAAATAAATCAATTACCTGATGATAAAGTTCTGGAAATATTAAGATCATCTTTTGTCATTGAAAATACACATTTGTAAAAAATTCCAACGCGTAAAAAACTTGTATATTAAGAATTAAGGTAAAACTTGATTAAAAAGTCCCAGATTTATAAATATGAAAGAAATCAATTTAAATAAAAGCGTGTCAAGAGTAATAGAAAATGCAGAAGAATTATTAAAAACTAAAAGATGGCGCCAAAATGTGGTTGATGCGTGAGGATGTATTTAAAAAAACGAAAAACGAAACGAAAAAAACGAAGAATAACTCAATTCAAAAAAAGTGTTTTTAAGTAAAAATGCTTTAAATTATTTGTACGACATCAATAAATAGTTTCCATAACTGGAAATAACACTATTTTTTTGGAATGGTATTATAGTTAAACTTCAAACTCCATTTGCCAAAAATATTTGCTGTATGAATCTTGAAACAGGAGAAACATATAAATCTAGTTAAGCAATGGGACTCAAAATACATGACGCTTACAATATAGAAGTAAGTAGAAACGGCAAAAAGCTATGAAAAATATTTTCCTTGCAACTTTCTTGTATATGTAATATACAGTAATATCTCGTA
>JAOUZG010020776.1:3908148-3925325 GCA_026289955.1 Argiope argentata | reverse complement strand
TAATAAATTTTCTGCTTATGGTAAAAATTTTCCTATGATTATTAATTTCCATTCTTTTTATTAATACTAAATAAGCCCAGAATTTATGGAACGCTCATTCACAAATAATTTTTTATGCCGAAAACAATATCCAAATATGAAAGCAATTTTAAATGCAAATTCTAATTACCTTGTATCACTTACAATAAGTAGGAATAGTAGCGTGAAATTCATTTATATATAATTAAATGACAATTTTATACTACAAAAACCTGGAAAACCTTATCTGACAAAGGTTTAAAAACAGCAAATCTTGATTCAAATTGAGTTTTCAGACATAAAAGGTGCATATTTGAAACTGAGAAGTTTCAAATGTGGGAGGTTACTGTTAAAAAAGAAAAATTTCGCAATCACAGTAGATTGAAATCCATTTTTATATAACTAAATGTCAATATCTATTTTTATATTAAATGTCACTTATAATAAAAATAAATATTGACATTTAATTATTGAAAAAAATACCAGTATCCGAAATATTTAATCCCAATAAATGGATATTGGCATTTCATTATATAAAAATACACTTTTTATGTCTAGAAAAAAAATCGTCGGAATTTGAAAACCGCACTTGACAAAAGTTTAAAATTTGAAACTCTATTGAAATTGAATCTTCAGGTAGAAAAGGCATGCATTTGAAACTGTGAAGTTTCACTTAAAAATGATTAATAATTAGCAATAATATTTTAAAAATAAAATCCCATTAACGAAATTTTAAGTGCAGGTTCTGCTATATGGAATTATCTACAAATTAAGTATTTGTAATTCCAAATGCATTTAGGATGCGTTTTCAAAGATGTGTGGTTTTATATTGGTATACTGTTGTTGATACTAATGGCACTTATCATGGATATGCCCACGACATGCTATCAGAAATTGTAAGCCTAATGAGCGTCTCTTGTTTTTGAAGTAGCACCAACTGCTGTCGACGTAACTACACATGTATCACATTCGCTTTCACAGCCCCTTTTTACAGGGGGGCACAGCCACACACCTCACAGATAGTGCACATAAGAACAGCCATGCCTTAACCGAGACTCGAACGCCAGATCACGAGGAAGACGCGCTACCTCAGTGCCAGGACGTCGGGTTTTTTTTTTTGTTGCTCCTTTTGATTTAATGTTTTATTTATAAGATTATAACGCATGGTATATAGAAATTTTTCTTTTTTTTCGGGGAGTGGAATCCAAGTATCGTGTTTAATAAACATAGCATCTTTTTATCATGTGGTTTTAATGAGTTTAGTTAAGAGAAACCTCTAATCCAAGAGGCAACACTGATTCTAAAAATTTAATACACTGATTTATTTAACTTTTATGAACTGATGCCTCAATGAGAACAACGGACTTGAATTTTGGTTATAATATGAAAATATAATTCCACAACTCGATTTTTTTTTAGCGAAACTTAGTGATAGTTTCAATATATTATCAGGATTGTTACATCTGACAATATTAGTAAGTGATGCCATATTTTAAAATATAATATATATATTTTTTGTGTAATTGAGTAAGATTTTTTAATTTAACTATTTAAAAATGAAAGTCAAAAATTACTATAAATTAATTCAATTAAATTAGGATGGCGGTTCTTTTAATGCAAGAGTCCATGAACAATAACATATACATATTTCTTTCTATAGTTTTAATATCAGAACACGTAACACATTAATACCATTATTGGTTATATTTATTGTTGAAAAATTTAAATTACAATTAATGGAGCAATTAACAGTAAGCAACAATGGATAATTAATGGAAATCAAAATAATTAGCTTTATTATGATGATATTTCATGTTTTTAACTCCTTTTATGCAATTTTTCATCGAAATACATATATTTTGATTTTGTTCCGGGGAAAAAATAATTTTATATATTTATGGTTTAGTGTGGAATTAGATACTCATTTATGAATCACGGATTTTTTTTCTTTTTCTTTTCTATTTTCTCTCCACCTGTCACTTCGATCTCCTGGTTTATCACCGTCTTTCCAAAGTAATTCTAACATTCATTAGGATCAAGACGAAATATCATAATACCGAGAGCGTCATAATAAAGAGGTTTCAATTTGTAAAAACTTTATTGAATTTCAATCACGTGATTTTAATCGAAACAGCTCCGTGAAAAGGCTATTAAAAGGGAAATACTTAAATAATACTTTGAATTTTTTTATTATTATTATATACTTTTCAAATAGATTTCTTCGAAGTTTGTTTTAAAATGAAAGGGTTTTAAGTGGAGTTAGATAATTATCCAAGGTCAAGTCTTGAAGTATTTTCTTCATTTTTTTCATTGATCACTTTTTTCTGTAGTTGTGCTCTTTCCAAAATATTTTAAAATATTTCTGAAATCCTCTTTGAATGTCATGATATCGAAAGCTATATTATTATCTCAATCACATGATTGTAATCGGAATAGCACTGTAAAAAAGCCGTTGAACTAAAAATACAGAAATAATTTTTAAAAAAAATCTTTTTCTTACGATATACTTTTCGAGTAGACTTTTCCGAAGTTCGTTTTAGAATGAAATGGTTTTAAATGGAGTTAGATAATTATCCAAGATAGAGTCGTGAAGTATTTTCTTCTTTTTATTCCTTTTTTTGTCATTGATTACTTCGTTCTATAGCTCTGCTCTTTCCAAAATATTTTTAAACATTCATGTAGTCCCCTTTGAATGTCATGAAAACGAGAGCCATATTATAATCTCAATCACATGATTGTAATCGGAATAGTATTGTAAAATAGCCATTGAACTAAAAATACTGAAATAATTATTTTTAAAATCTTTTTCTTACGATATACTTTTCGAGTAGATTTTTTCGAAGTTTGTTTTAGATTGAAATGGCGCTATGTGGAGTTAAATAATTATCCATGATTAAGTCGCGAAGTATTTTTTTTCGGTCACTTTTTTCTATAGTTTTTATCTTTCCGAAATATTTCTAATATTCATGGGATCCAGGTGGAACGTCATAATAATGAATGCTAGATTATGATCTCAATCACATGATTGTAATCGGAATAGCACTGTAAAAATTCCGTTACACTAAATATAAGGAAATAATTTTTTTCTTACTATATTTTTCAAATAGATTTCTTTGAAGTTTGTTTTAGATTGAAAAGACTTTATGTGGAATTAGATTCTTATCCAGGGTTAAGTTGTGAAAGATTTTTTCCTTTTCCTTTCTCGCCCATTTTTTTCCTTTTTCCCTTTTTTTTTTCGCCGATCACTTCGTTTTCTTGTCTTATCATCGTCTTTCCGAAACATTCTTCATTCTGCTCTCACGACAAATAAATAAAGACTGAAAAGTAGCAAAATAAATAAATAAATTTCAGAAACAGAAAACACAACTTGAATTTTCAGACAACCAAGGGAAAAGAGGGGGAAAAATAAATAAATAAATAAAAAAAAGGAAGAGAAAAGAGGAAAAATTTTTTAAAATGTCAGGAAAAAACAGCTTTTTTGTTTACGCTTCTCACTTAGTCTGGCATTTCATCTTTTTCCCGATCCTTTAATGCAAGGGATATTTTTCACCCGATTTTTGTTCTTAGCCTGTTACTTCACTTATTTCGTCTCCAGGCATCTCTTTTTCCTCTCCTTTCCTTTATCTCTTTATTTAATTCTTTCTTTCCTTTTTTCTTTTTTTCCTTCTTTTTATTATTTTTCCCGCCTTTTTCTTTTTTCCGAAAGAAATTTTTGAAGAAACGATGTTGTGTCCGTCCCCCTGGTGTGTCGAAGCGACGTCTCATTGGTCCTCGGGACATAGGTATCGTTTCCATGGGGACCGCGGCATCCGAGCAAATGGTCACCATAGCAACCGGAGCGAAGGCAAATATTTGCCTTTCCTATCTGGGAGTCCAGGGGATTATGGGAGAAGAGGGACACATGATGATGATGATGATGATGAATGAACGAATGAAAGAAGGAAAGAATGGCACGATGGAGAGAAGGGGGAAGAAAAGTGGAAACTCAATCTGATAAAAGCTTGACACGAAATAACTAGTTTACACAGTGGGGGTGTACTCTTCTACTTCATACATACCTGACTCACAGCAGAAAGACACGTGTTAAGGCTATCTCTTTACAACTCTTTATGTGCGGTAATAAGAAGACTCGGGTTAATATTTTCGAAGCTTCAACTTATATACCTACTCACTAATGTGGTCCCACTCCTTCTCGCTTTAAATTAACCGAAATTTTATAAAATTGCTCACCGCTCTTTATTCGGGAATCTGTTGAAGAGAGAAATAATTTTGTTCGCCTCAGAATTTTGAAATTTATTTCTGCATTTCAAAGACTTGAAGTGGGTTTTCTTATGGTACCTATTTATCCGTGATGTCTACAATACATTCAAGAATGGCAGGTAGAGAAAAAAAGAACTTTATTATTATTTTTTTTACTGCTTTTTCATTGCCTCCACACCCAAATGTATGGTGTGACAGTTTCATAAAAGAAAATTGTACGTGGGAAAGGATATTTTATGAAGAGAATGAATATCTATATTTTTAAAGTCATTTTATAAAAGGGAGTGGATAAATTTCAGAGAAGATATAATTTAAAAAAAAATTTCATGGATTTTTTAAGGGGGAAAGAAACAAGTACAGGAAAGATAAATTAGGGCTAGAAAAATGAAGAACCCAAAAAGATACAAAGGAAAATGCTTTAATAATATTAATAATAAAACTTAATAATTATCAGCAAAAGTTTATATAGATAGGAAAAATTTCGATTTTGTAAAAAATGTTTTTTTAAATAAAAAATTATAAATTGTAAATTTCTAAATTAAAACGCTATAAGTTAACTTCCGATTTAATCAAGGTAAAATATATTATATTGAAGTGCTGTTGTCCAGCCATGGCAATTAACAAAAGAAATATTCTATCTATAAAAACAAAGGGAAGTATTGTGGAAACATATTCTAATTTTTTATACATTACAGATAGAAATTTCCCCGAAAAACAAATGACGCTGTATATCTTTAAGGCGTATGATGCGCTTGATCAACTTTAGATGGTTAAGATTATTTTTTTATTAATTAATATATGTTATATTGGCATGCTGTTGTACAACCATTACTGTTAACCAAAGGGATATGCTATTTATACCGACATAAAAACAAAGAGACGGACAGTGGAAACATATTCTAGTTTTTTATGTAATCGAAACAGAAATTTTCCTAAAAAAATCGTGCTTCATACCTTTGAGAATTGCAATGAAATTGATCAACGTTAGACAGTTAAGATTATTTTAAGTTACACCCTGAGATGCGTGGGGGAAAATCAAAGACCTGTGTGACTCAGAAGTTGAAAGTGCTTTTACGCTTGATTAATTATATTTTAGAAATTATATTTTATAAATTTAAATTATATTTTAGAAATTTCGTGATCAAATAGAAGAAACTTTTGAAATTTTTAAAACTTCGCTTTATTTTACCCGGAAGGCATATTATGTAAAAGAAGCGATCGTGAAACCGACGTTCGTTCAAAACTCAATACAAGGGCAAAAAAACCTGCAAAGAAGAGAATAAAGATACCTGCAAAGAAGAGAATTGCAGGTATCTTTAAAATAATGTTGTAAGCATTAAAGATTTTATCGCTTCACTCGGGGTGTGAAAAAAGGCAGAAGTAAGCATTTTTTTGAGTGCGTGTAACATTAATTAAATAAATAAGTGGGAATTGGATCGGGAAATAAGAGAACATTTTAGGATTAAGTTAATATTGGCTAAACTAAGATGAAAATGCCGGCATCATGGCATAGGGGTAGCACGTCTTCCCCGTGTTCTGGGAGTCCCTGTTCGGGCATGGTTGTTTTTCTGTGTTCTATTTGAAAACTATGTGACGGTGCCCCCCTGTAAAAAGGGGCTGTGCAAGCGAATGTGATGAGTGAGTAGCAAAAGTTGTATTCTCGACCCTAGTTGGCGCTTCTACAAAACAAGAGACGCTAATTAGGCTTAAATCGCTGACTACCTCGGCGAACTTGTTCATAGCAAGTGCCATAAAGAACAACAACAAGATAAAAATTTGTAAATTAATTGGGATTTAAATTAGATTTAAAATGTTATTACATATACATTTAAGATTAACATTGGCATATAGACATCTTAAAGGAAAGTTACAATCTTTAGGACACCAAACTCTGTTTATTTCTATTTTGAAGCATTTCTTTCAATCTATGGAAAGATATTGTATGGTCTTTAAAAAGATATTTTTGCGCAATGACCATTTTGGAAATATCGTTAGTAACAGTAGCGCATATTGTTTATTATTAGAAGTGTCCTAAAGTCGAAAGAAAAATATAAAATTCTTGTATGGGTTTTTGTGAGAGAAAAAAGTTTGCTGAAAAAGTCATGAGGGTATTTCCTCGATTGTTCTTTTTTTTTAAAGCCAACCCATTGTAGTAGCTTACTCTATGTTTTTAAAAGATTTGGGAAGAACTAAAAGTGCAGACAGCTTTTTGCTGTTGTATTATTTCACTTGTCTAGGGATTATGGGATTTTGCGGTGTCGGTGGAGTTTGTTGCAATCCCAAAATTTTTAATGGTACTATTAGAAGGGATAGGAAGTTAGCGAAAGAAATGAAACAGCAATTGATATTTTTTATAGGCAGTGTAATTTATGAAACATTGGGTAGTTGACGTTAGACTGATTTTCTTAATTTTGGTTTTTCTGTTTTATTTTGTAAACTTTTATTCATTCTGTAAACAAATTCAGAATAGAGGCAGGTAGTCGAGTAAGCTACACATTGTAGTAGCTTACTCGATATTTTAAAAAGATTTGGGAAGAACTAAAAGTGCAGACAGCTTTTTGCTGTTGTATTATTTCACTTGTCTAGGGATTATGGGATTTTGCGGTGTCGGTGGAGTTTGTTGCAATCCCAAAATTTTTAATGGTACTATTAGAAGGGATAGGAAGTTAGCGAAAGAAATGAAACAGCAATTGATATTTTTTATAGGCAGTGTAATTTATGAAACATTGGGTAGTTGACGTTAGACTGATTTTCTTAAATTTGGTTTTTCTGTTTTATTTTGTAAACTTTTATTCATTCTGTAAACAAATTCAGAATAGTGGTTTAAACTTTTACATAAATTTTAATGGTCGATATTAACTTTAAAGACTGTAACCTATATAGTGACTTGAGATTGAAATCTTCATATAAAGCAAGATGAAGTTTAGTTATTTCTTGCATGAAAATGTACATTCAAAATGAAAAAAATCCTCAAATTAAATTTTTTGATATGTAATTAAGCATTTTTTTCTTTAATTTAATTTAAACTACCTGAAATCAACTTATGGTTTCTTATATGTAAATTCATAATGAAATCAAATTCAAGAAATTTTTTTATCAAAATTTTGCAATCAAATTGCGAAGGATAATAAATTTTTTTAAAAAAATTACATTTAATTTATTTGAATTACATGAACATCCCATTTTTATGCCCCGTGGTGGCTCGTGATTTTGAATCATGTCTTCATAACAAGGGCGACACCTCATCCCTTCCTTTAATTCTGAGTAGAAGCATTCCCTTTGCATACCACTTCTTTATACACTTTCTATATCATGAAATTTGAATTTGCAATATCCATGCTCATAGTTTAAATTTTTATGACTTTATTTTCCTCTCTCAATTACCCAGTCTCCTCTACTAAAATGAAGAAAAAATAAAAACACTGATTGATATGAGCATTGGTAAAACAACCCATCAGAATTACAGAAAAAAACTCTGTATTACATTCATCAGAATGCGTACATTGTATATTCCTATCCAGATTTTTCTATGAAGTTCAGTCTTTTAAGACTTCCACATCTTTATACACTTTCTAAATCATGAAATTTGAATTTGCAATCTCCATGCTCATAATTTAAATTTTTACGACTTTATTTTCCACTCTCATTAACCCAGTCTCCTAAAATCTAAAATAAAAATAAACTAAAATGAAGAAAAAATAAAAATACTGATAGATATGAGCATTAGTAAAAGAACCCATCAGAATTACAGAAAAAACCTCTGCATTACATTCATCAGAATGCGTATATTGTATATTCCTTTGGAGATTTTATATGAAGTTAAATATTTTATTTGAAATCTCCATGCTCATAATTTAAATTTTTACGCCTTTAATTTCTTCTCTTATTAATTTCCCAGGTCTTCTCTACTAAAATATGAAAAAACTGTGAAACACTGATAGATATCTGCATTGGTAATAAGAACACATCAGAATTACAGAAAAAACCTCTGTATTACATTAATCAGAGTGCGTACATTGTATATTCCTACGCAGATTTTTCTATGAAGTTAAGTCTTTTAAGGCTTCCACATCTTTATGCATTTTCTAAATCATGAAATTTGAATTTATAATATCTGTGCTCATAATTTAAATTTTTACGACTTTATTTTCAACTCTCATTAACCAAGTCTCCTCTACTAAATTGAAGAAAAAAATAAAAACACTATTAGATATGAGCAATAGTAAAAGAACCCATCAGAATTACCGAAAAACATCTGTATTACATTCATCAGAATGCGTACATTGTATATTCCTATGCAGATTTTTCTATGAAGTTAAGTCTTTTAAGACTTCCACATCTTTATACACTTTCTAAATCATGAAATTTGAATTTGCAATCTCCCTGCTCATAGTTTAAATATTTACGACTTTATTTTCCACTCTCATCGATCCAGTATCCTCTACTAAAATGAAGAAGAAATAAAAACACATACATATATATGAGCATTGGTTAAAGAACCCATCAGAATTACAGAAAAACATCTGTATTACATTAATCAGAATGAGTACATTGCATATTCATGTGTAGATTTTTTACTGAAATGATGTCTTTTAAGACTACCACATCTTTATTCATTTTTTAAATCATGAGATTTGGATTTGCAATCTCCATGCTCATAATTTAAAATTTTAAGACTTTATTTTCTTCTCTCATCAACTTAACCCGGTCTCCTCTACTAAAATGAGTAAAAACTGAAAAACACTGATAGATATCTCCATTGGTAGAAAGAACACACCAGAATTACAGAAAAAACATCTGTATTACACACATCAGAATGCGTATATTCCCATGCAGATTTATCAGCGAAATTATGTCTTTTGAAATTCCACATTTTTATGGATTTTCTAAATTATTAAATTTGAATTTGCAATCTTCACTCTCATAATTTAAATCTTTGTTATTTGTAATTAGATTCTCTAAATCAGCAAATAATTTTTACCAGCTTGATAATACAATTCTCAAAAATTACGAGTAAGCTAAATTATTTTCAAACAAATTATCTCATTTATACCAATCAAACTCTAACACTGTTGGTGATAATTTTAAATAAAATAAGCATGTTTTCATAACTCATTTTAAATGATTCACGAAAATTTATTTTTTGGATTCCATGACATTTTTGGTAGGAGATAAACGTTTTAACTTTATAGTACAGTCTGAGACAAAGAACAGTTAGATAATTTGCGCATTTACACTTGCATGTACTTATGATGATATGCGAATTCTATTGTATTGTTGGAATTTGCTTTCAAAACAGATTTTAATAGATCTATTTTTAATTTCTTTAATTCTTGATAAGCTTTGTTGAGAAAAAACAATTTTCATTTGATATCTCTCTCCTTTTTTTCCGAGTATTTTTCTGGTTTCATACGCTTCACTTTTTACATACAGGAAACTTTTTATAAATATTTCTGTAGACATTAGTTTTTAAAGCGTAAGTATTTATTAAATAAATGAGAAGGTTTTCATCACAGAATGGGGAGAAACAATACATTTTTATCTACAGTAGATATATCCTTTATTCTTTTTAATCCTCAAAAACTTTGAAATAATGATATGTTGACTGTTAGGGCATCATAACGTTTACATTATTTGTGTTCAATTATTTGAGAAAAGGAGCTTTCTAATTCTATCTAACTTAGATATTGAAACATTTGATTAAGCATTGTATTATTTCAATGGTTACAGAGACTGGGAGCATAACTTGGTAAAATGGCGCCGGTTATTTTATATGAATGCTTTTGTGTGTAAGCGATGATTATAACATATGTAATTTAGTTATCGTTCAGTTGGATGATCATAAATTCAATTGTCAGTTGATTATGGTTCAGCAAATGCTGTATGCCTTTATATTCGGAGTAAATATGCAAATAATGCTGACATATGCAAAAACACCCAGTTGAAACCGAACTAATTAAGTCAGTCAAGCTAGTTGATTGGCAGAGAGATCTCATCTACAGTTAATTAGGTGATCTATTGGGCAGGATACACACAATTTGTGTGTTGCCCCAACATTCCAATAGTTCATTTACTAACATATAAAGCAATCAGACGAAACTATAGGTTGACTGACAAACGCTGATGAACAGTTTTAGGTAAACTTACCATTGATTGTTTTCTATATCTGCCAGGACAAGGTTATAATATAAGCGTATTATTAGCTGAAAAAATTTGTTTAGATTTAGATTCTGAACAACAACAATTATTCAGTTTTTTACTAGGGTATTAAAAGGTAGGGCTAGTTTCCAATATATAATTTATAAAATTTCAATAAATCTCAGCGATTGTAGAAGAATTGAAGATATGGTTCTTCTCTTTATTATTTAGAATAAAAAAATATAATATCATAAATACAATTCAATTATATAAACTGCCATGTATTCCAAAAAATAAATTATGAAAATTTTTACCATCTACAAATGTGAAAAAGAAAAATTCCCAAAAGGAACTTTATAAAATTCAGAGAACACTACAAAACCTACTGAAACCGAAATGAATTGCTTTTCCCTCTGAATTATGAAAATTCAACTTATACATACAACTTCTTGGAAAAAAAAGTGTAAAAATTCGGATGAGTCCTTTGAAATGTTATATTTTTGATTCTTGTAAAACTAATTTATATATATGAAATATGCCATTTGATTAAAAAAAGAAAGAAAGAAAGAAAAAGAAAGAGGAACCTAACATCTCAAGCGTTTTATGAATTCTGGAAACATATTTCAAAAACTGAATATATTTATCTAATTAGCGTAAAAAATCGAATTTTCAGGCGGTTATCAGAGGGTTGGTAAAAAAAATCCCCTAAAAAGCTGATGGTTTATTTTTTTAAAATTTGAAACCTAGGCACTGAAATCATGATTCGGTGAATTCCACTCGAAGAAATTTTTAGCGGTTGAAAAGACTTCCCAAAAGCAAATTAGAATTATCGAGTTCACAATTCTTGGAAGGAAAGAGTTCAAAAACGTGGAATTTCGGTCTTACCAGAAGAAAAATTTCACCGAAAAGGATGCGATTTTAGCTTTAGGACTCTACATTTTGGAATATATAGGAGTATCATTCGATGAATTCATCTCAAGGATCTTATTCATAAAGCTGAAAAAGTTAGAAAAGATGAAAAAGTTTCTAAGATTGGATTAGAAAATTCACAATTCAGTTATAAGATTGAAAAACAGTATAGACGGAAGGAATTGGAAAAGAAGATTTATATCTAAAAATTCCCTTCCGAAATATTCACATTTCTCTTTCTCTTTTTAATTATTTTCCTGACTATTCTGAGAGTTTTAGAAATTATAAAGTTTTTGTGTATTATATTATATTAAAGGGAAAGATTTAAGGTTCTTTACATAAATATTTTTATGTTATTAAAATTTAATTGCGTCAAAAAATTACATTGAGTCTTTCGTTTTTACATTACTTAGAATACATTATAAGGAAAATTTAGAGGTGAATATGTTTTAAGTACAAGTAGTAATATGAATTATACAATTTTTATATCGTTCTTTTTTTGTGTGTGTGTGTACTTTCATAGCGATAACCTTGCCTCTTCAGAATGAATTTTGCGAAAACGATATTATCAAAATGATAAGGAATTAAAAAGAAAAATATAACATTTTGATTTGAATTAACCAGCAATCATTTAGGATCTCGCTTTATTGAAGGGTATTTTTTATATAGATTTAATTAACATGTTTTTTATATATTCTATAAATTCAAGTGTACATTATTCTATTTCTGGAAGCAAACTATTCATTGCATAAAAGTTAAGAAGTGTTAAAAAGGTTTATATTAAAATATTAATATACAAAATTTTGGATTAAATATTAATATGATAAATTAAATAGAGTATGATTTTTCACCTGAATAAAAACAAACAAACTTGGATTGTTACAAAATTTGAAATAAATATATATATCTCTTTTAATTTAAGAAAACTTAAAAGTGGAAAACCATTAAATTCGTGTACTTTCATATCAAAGTCAAATTCTTGTCTCTTTAAAATGAATTTTTCAAAAACGATAGAATCAAATGATCAGAAATTAAAATGATCAGAATTATAACATTTTGATTTGAATTAACTAATAATAATTTATGATCTCGCCCTATGGAATGGTACTTTTACATAGATTGAACAAGTGTGTTTTCTATATCTTCTATAAATTCAAAGTACATTATTCTGCTTCTGGAAGAAAACTATTCATTGTATAAAAGTTAAGCAGTGATAAAAAAGTTTATATTAAAATATAAATATACAAAATTTTGAATTCAATTTTGATATGCTAAATTAAATTGAATAAGAATTTTCACCAGAATAAAAAAAATATTGAACTTTTTCAAAATTTAAAATAATGATAATTTTTTTAATTTAAGAAAAGTTAAAAACGAAAAGAAGAAAACCATTAAATTTTTCAAATCTTTTTTGCTCAATGAAACGGATAAATTTCATTTTCGAATATATTGTGCTCGTAATTTATTTCTATTTTTCAATTTTTAAACCAAATAAAAAAATTTAACATACCACTTGCTACTCTTACTACAAATTACCACGTCTATTCACAAAACAATCAGCTTCTCATTTTTTATTTCGATATATTCGCATAAATCTTTATTAACAAAACAAATTTTATAGTGTTCAATATATTAAAACAATTTTCTTATTGACTAGGAGATTTTAAAAAATAAGATGGACTGTTGATATATATTTTACACATTAATTGCGATTCATGTTTTGTTAAAATACTAAAAATAAAATTAAGCAAATATTGATGATTATTGATCGCGAATATTACATTTTGAAAGAGCCGCTTTTTTCAATCAAATAGGGATTGTTTTGATAAATTAAGTCAATCAAAATCTCAGTCATCTATAATCAAGATCACATTCTTGACTTAAGTAATGATGTTAAACACACACACACACACACACACACGCACACACACACACACACACACGCACGCACACACACACACACGCACGCACACACACACACACACATACACACACACACCATCTTTTAATTTTAGTATTTAATGAAATATTTCAATTACTTTTTGCATAATCAATTTAATTTCGCATTTTTATATATTGTCAAACAAATTTCTCACTGTATTCAGAAAAAATATTAATAAAAATGGATATTGATTTAAATTTGGCTAATCATTTATTCAAATAATATTCTAAAACAAATAAAAAAAAGTGTAAAAAAGTGTTTTGCTCTTAATGTTAAGAGTGAAAAAATTTTCTGCTATGAGAACGAGTGAGTGATTGAATATATGAAGCATCACTGACAAGTAGTGACGATTTTTTCTGAATTCCGATGCATCTAGAAATATTTAAGAAGAATATTTTTCTGAGAAACTAATATTCACTTTCAATAACTACGTTATACCTTCAATTTTAATGGTATGGGATAAATATAGGTTTCCAACATGCATATTAATATACAAGGTGTTCCAGCAAGACCGGATAAACTCCTCTCAGACAGATTTATTGTTATGAAGACATAAAAAATGACCACAGAGTTGTACTTCTAAGATCCATAGTTTTCTAGAAAAACACGAGAGAAAACGTATGATGTCATATCTGGTTTACGAAAAAAATCATTATTCGGCCACTGGATTGGACATCTGGGTCCTGTTTCATGGCCACCACGATCTCCAGATCTGACCCTTTTAGATTTCTTTTTATAATGAAATGCGGAGGAATATTTTATCGAGACCCAGTTACTTTAGAAATGAATTTAGTCCATTCGTCTCCACAGTGAATTTGTTTTTATTGACTCTACGATGCTTGAACGTGTACAGTCAACTATTGCACGACGTGTGCATACATACCTCCAAATGCGCGGGGCCATTTCGAACCCCTTCCTATTTAAAGTTATGTAAGTACTGATGTTCATGTTTCGAATAACAGTTTTTTCTTAAACCGGATCTGACGTCATATATATATTTTTCGTATTTTTCTCGAAAATTATGGATCGTAGAGGTTCAGTTCTCTGGGCCTTTTTTATGCATTCCAAATAACAAATCTGGCTGTGCAGAGTTTATCCGGTCTTGCTAGGACTCCCTCTATTACATATATCTCCAAAAAGCAAGAAGTTAAATAGAATGCCACGAAATAAAAAGCCATACTATACCGATCGAGATAGATATTTCAACAATGCTCTTCTCAGAAAATAAATAAAAATTTTTCATAATTTGGAAATATATTGTAATTAAAAAATCTTTTAAAAAACATTTTCTAGCCTTTTTTGTGATGAATACGATGCAGTTAACTCACGTTTCAGTATCAGATGTCAATATATCAGATGGCTGTTGGACCTCTGATTTCCCGCCGCTGCGTTGGGGGAAAAAGTTTTGTAAAACTACCCGATAAAAGCTTTTGAGCTGCAGTTGACATAAGGATAACTATATCTCCTGTACCTGGCAAAAGTTTCCCCACATCCGGGTGTTTCGATCGCCAAGAACCTGAGACTCCCATCTATTTACTTCCGTCTTGCAGGGCTTTGTCTAGCTTAGTCTTTTCTTTCTTGGAATACAAAAGTTAGCAGTACAGAAAAATTCTAATTCTTTACAATATTCTATCACAGTTAAGAGTTGAAATTTTTCTTTTGACTTTGTGAAGTATTACAAAGGTTTTCAAACAACTTATAGAAAAAAAAATGAGGATGATTTAAATGATTTTAAGCTGTTTTAACGTCGCAACACTAAAAATAAAATTGCTGTAGTAGAATCATGTGTTTAAAAAAACTGATCCCATGAAATACATTAAAGAAAATCTATTTCTAAATACAGATTCTATAATAACATCATTGATTCAAAAACCGACAATGAAGAAAAATCCTTTTTTTTTCAGTATTTTCACTGTTTTAAAGCAGGCAGGAATTGAAATCAGTTTCTTAGATTTTGAAATATGTCTTAAGGAAAAAGCGTCTATTTTGACTAATTATCTAATTCTGGTGAAAATGCAGATAAGAAAAAAAATTAAACTAGCCAGATTATACGTTTTTAAAAGAAGAGTGCAACTTTAAAGACCCTTTTACTTATGAAGAACAATAAACAAAAAAAAATATTTATTTATTTCTTAAATTTATTTAAAAATTTACCATTCAAATAAAAAAAATTATTGAATATTTCTCAACGTTTAGTGAAATTTGTAAACTATGGGAAATCTACAACTACAATTAAGCGAAAAAATTCATAAGAAGAAAATATTTCTTCCATTAAAGTTTTTTAAAATTCAAATCTACTTTTTCTTTCCTTTTATATAATGTCGGAAACCTCTCCCTAGAAGAAATTTTAATAAAATATGATTAAAAATGCATTTAAGAGAATAAAAATAATTGACAAGAGTAGCACAGTTATAAAATTACATTTTACAGATGTAAATCTATAATTTTTAGTTTCAGTTCCTGTCTTTGAAAGGCATGTCATATAACTGTTTAGGAAGTTTCGGAATATTTTTTATACGGTCCCTAACTGCAGAGTAAAAAATAGATATAATATAATATAATATAATATAATATAATATAATATAATATAATATAATATAATATAATATTCTGCAACATGCTGTACTACCTAGATAACTGGCGTTTAGGATGCGAAACAAGAATTGTTTGAGAATGATTGAATGAAATAAAAACTCATCGAAAGTAAACTTTTAAGATAAAGTGAGATTTAGTTAGATTGTTTCAACGATCAAATAGGAAATGAAAAGCGAAAAAAAGCCTAATAGAAGCAAAAGAAATCTCAATAGAGATATTCCACTCTTAATCTCTAAAGAGAACTATTTTTTAAAAATAGATGATTCCAAACAAGCTATTATAATAGAAAATTTACTTATTACCCCCTATTTCTCTATTGTTAATATTTATAAGTTATTGTTATATCGCTTGCAAGCTGAAGTCTAATCACCCGCGAAATAAAGGTCTTTCGGCTTCTTGGTGGATGTAACATTTATTGAATTTAAATTAAATGATTTTAAAGTAGAAAACTTTTTTCGTATTGGTATATAAAACTGAGAGAAAGGTTTGGCGGAAAGTGTTAAAACTCTCCCTTCTGAGAAAAAGATTTTTTTATTTCGTTCATAAATAAAGAATGAAATTTAAAATTTTCATAATTTTGATAATATTTTTAGCTCTAATCTTCAAAAAACAAAATAAGTAATATAAATTAACTAAAAAATAAGAATAAATAAAAGTTTTATGCAAATACTGTAATTTTAAATTAATATAATGTTTATAGAAAATGTTTAAATCTTTTTCGATATAAATGAGGAATTGGAAAATGTTGAAATTTATAAAACTATTTGAAAATGTGCTTAAATTCAAAAAAAGAAAAAAATGTATGTTATTCAAATAAATATGTAATATTTTGTAAAAAAAAATAAATTTTTACTTATCCAGCAAAATTTTTCAAAGATAAATAAACTGCAAATTATCAAGATAATGTTTTCAGGAGCGATCCACAATCTCTTTACTACAATTATCTTTGGGTTCAAAATTTTCAGCGGCATTTAGTCTAACAATGCAGTTTAATTTCGTTTGTCAAGTCAATTCTTCCTTTATTTACATATATTTTAGTTATTGATGTTTAATAAATAAATAATAAAATATAAAATATGTAATGAAGGATAATAAACTAGAAGTTAGTAAAGTAAATGAGTGACAAAGTTCTGAAAAACGTTCTATGATCTAAAGATTTTAATATAGTTTTACTCAAATTGAAGTATTTCATATACAGTTACTTGACTTTTCTGGGTTTCTTAATAGTCAGCGAAAAACTTGGCCGAACTGAAATAAAAATCTTGTTTATGTATGATATTCTCTGTCTTTGATACGAATGTGGTTATATAGAATG
>JAOUZG010020776.1:3887545-3908138 GCA_026289955.1 Argiope argentata | reverse complement strand
GATAGAATGTCTTTGATACGAATTTGGTTAGATAGAATGTCTTTGATTCGAATTTATTTAGATAGAATGCTTTGATACGAATGTGGTTAAATAGGATGTTTTTGATTCGAATTTATTTAGATAGAATGTCTTTGATACGAATGTGGTCAGATAGAATAAGGAATAATTATATTTTTGGATAACGATTTGTGTATTTACATCACTCAGAATATTCAGAGCAGGAATGATCCTTACTACTTGTTTTCTTCTTACAACTTCTAACATCAAATAAATCCCTGCTAAGGACAAGCATTATTTTACCCAACCCCTTTTTTTTCTTCTTTTTTAATCATAAAAGTATAGACATTCTTATCCCCTTTCAAGAACATTTGATCCCGAGATTTTTTTTATTTCTGTGATAATAATTGCTTATAGAAATTATTTCAGTAATGTTATGGCGGTGAGTTGAGAGAGATATTTATATATCGGATCATATATTGAAATATCGGGAGAAATGATATATCCTATAGGTATCCTTTACTCAAGCTATGGCATAAATGATTATTGGTAGGGGAAATCATAATAGATCTAGTTTTTTTCTCTCTGATGTACAAGCCAAATAAGCATAGTTTTGGCGGCGTCCTGACTTAGGGGTAGCGCTTCTTTCCCGAGAGATGGGTATCCCAAGTTCGAGTCCTGGATCGGTCATGTTTGTTCTTCTGTGTTCCATCTGTAAGGGGTATGAATGTGTCCCCCTGTAAAAAGGGGCTGTGCAAGCGACTGTGATGAGTGAGTAGCTAAGTCGTACTCTTGGTTCTAGTTGGAGCTACTTCAAAACAAGAGACGCTCCTTTCGGCTTAAAACTCGCTGATGCCTCGGCAAAGCCTGTTCATGTTAACATCAGCATAATTTTAAAAGATAGAATTTTTCCAATTACAGTTATGGATTTTTTTCCTTTCTATCTATTAATAGAAATATTTATAGTTGAAACAATTTAGTCATTTTTTTTTTGAAAAATATAAATTCCGTGTTTAATGAAGCGTAGGGTTATCTAATATCCGAATTAATTCATGTATCACATGATTCGAGAAACTCGATCATAGGAATAAGATTTCTTTCCTTCAATGAAATGAGCTATGTTATTAACTATAATATTTTATTAGCTTTTGTCTGCATTCCTTTTAAATATTCAGAAATAGAATATCATCAAGTGATTCATTCAAAAAATGTGTAATAAATTCAAATAACTTTTAGAGTTATAGGAGTAATTTTAAAAACGTTGTACGAATGTGGCTTTTGTATTCATTACTTATTGTATAAGCATTTTATTTATGCGAAATATGTTTTGTTTGAGCAGAAATCTCTTCAAACTAGAAGTCTGACTTAGGTATTTTAGGTAATCGATACATAAACAAAAATTTCCATACAAACGATGTTTGCATAAAAAATTACTTTCTGGGTAACATCTAAAAATACACGTATGGTAAGTTAGATTACCGATTAAGCGCTACAGTCGTATTTGTTATTCATTTTTGATTTATTACAATTATATTTGTTTTCGTTGCCTTTTTATATTCTCCTTATGGAATTTTATATTCTCCTTCACATTATATTCTCCTTGCTGGAATATACAATCACAAGTAATATTCATATGAATGTACATATATTCATTCATTTGCCTTTTTGAAATATAGATACCGAAAAATGCTTCAACTGAGGAATAATTTTTGATTTCTTTTTCAAAACAGTTAAAGAATATTTTTTGTCTAAATATAACGCATTATTTTACGTGGCTTTACTTTTAAGTAACGTTGCGTTAAATTTTAACAACAGTTGGATGTCATTCAGTTTACAATTGGATCTAAGAAACAGGATTTGTAATCGCCAATTGTTATTGCCAAAACTAAATATGTGTTGCGCAACTATCCCCACAATTAAGCAACAATGCACGTGACTTGTACAAAGTGCCAGCAAGTGTGGAATCCTTTCCCCCTCGCTGTCCTCTCAGCTTATTAGTATGTGAAGAGAATGAGTAGCAAATTATATTTGTCTTCAGCCTTCTTTGGAACTCTCCTGACGGCTGATGACTCAAATTCAAGTCCATAAAGGCCAATATCGAGAGTGAGCTGACGTCACCGAATAAGAGCGTGTGCGCAAATATTTGCTCCAAATATTGCTCCGGGGTCCCTAAACCCATTGATATCTTCTAGAAGGTGGGGCAGGAGGCATCAGGTGCGATTAATTCAGAACGTCGATGGCCGCAGGTAATCAAGACGATCGCCCTTGGCAAACAGCATTGGATCGGCTCATTTTATTGTTTCTTCTTTGCTGACAGCTTTTCCACGACAAATAGGCGATTAGAGGGGTGTGCGGCTTAAAGGGGGGTTACGACATATAGGTCTATGACGAATGGAGTTACGCCCTCTGACCTTAGATAGAGGGAGGTTAAACGAGGGCCCTTCTCTTTGTGATCATGATCTATTATGTGTTCAGTTACCATGGTGATACCTTGTTGTTTGGAGCTCCAAGGGGGTTGGTACAAGACAATGTCGCGGTTTGGGGGCAATCATAAAACGTCAAGCGGTCACACGCGATAAAAGAATACGACAGGAGGACAAGCGAGGTAGACGGGAGAGTAAGTGAATGATCTGCTCAATATAGATGAAATTGTCAGGAACGGCAGATACGGAGATTGTATCGGATATTGAAAGTGAAGGAAGAAAGCGGTCGGTTAATTTTTGTGGTTAAGTTATATTGTCCTCAAGAATGTTTATTCGAATCAAAATTGTTCTTGAAACAAGAAAATAACTAAAATAGAGAAGAGAAAAAGATAATAAAAATGAATTAGGATACATAAAGAAGAATTGTTATTTGACTTGGATACTACAAGTAAAAGAAAGCAGTCCATCAAGTTTAAAAATTAACTTAAATTTTGATTAAATTGTCAATTTTTACTTTAACTAAGCAAACGAAAATGGGAAAAATGTAAACAAGAGATTAAAACCTATGCAACAGTTAAAAAAACAAGCGGTGATCATGGATTTATTTAATATTGTATTTATGGCCAAACTGCGATTTTCTTTTAAAAAACTGCAATCAACACCTAGAAGTGACTAAATTAATTATTACCATTTTTAAAATCCTAGAATAGGGATTATCTTATAAACTTGAGTTCTATAGCTGGTTGATTAATTATCATTAAAAATGTCAGTTATAACTGAAAGTTATTTGCGTAATCATGCTGATAAAACAAAATAAAATAGAGGGAAAACATCAGTAATGATATAGATATGTTACCATCTGAATAGCAGGCAGATACTGTAGATAGATAGTTGAAAAGATACTACATTATTTTCAACATGGCATTATTGTACAATACTGATTAATATCGGAAGATATTGTGCAACTTCTTTTTGCTATTTGGAACGTATTCATAAAAAAAAAGAAAAAAAGTAAAATTCTTAGATTTTCTTAATATTCTTGAGAATGTTGCCAAATGACATTTTAATTATCACGTGCTTTTCTATATTATTAAATATTTAATTTGAACTGGATAGAATTTGATGGGACCAAAATAGCAACATGATGTAAATACAACTGACTAATAAATGAATGATTTTAATTAATTAAAAAATTAGAAACAAAAATTTTTTAAATTGGGTTTTTTTTCGATTTTTTTAATCCCAAAAAATAATTTGTGTCGAAGGGGTAGAGAAAGAATATAAACCGTAGTTTCATTCTAGAATTGCTATCATGTGTTTATTTAAATTTATGGGAAATCGTAAGAAAAGGAGTTCTGGAGACAGACATTTTCGTTAAAGAAAAAGGTTAATTCATTAAATATTTTTTAAATATTCAGTTTGGCGTTTTTTCTATGATTATTCTTCTTTAACCTAGTTCGTACTTAAGTACTTATATTTACAAATACATGAAGATTTAAGAATAAATAAGCTTCTAAAATATTAAATGTCAATACAAAACTAATCTTATTTACATATAAAAGACAAAAAAAAAACCACTCCCTTTTTGACTTTTTCAAATGTTATTTAGAAAACTTCTTAACCCATAAAAAAGTAGGAAATTTTCATTTCTATTTAAAGTCATTTTTTATTTAAAAAATATTCTCCTATCAAAGACAATCTATAAAGTCTACGAAAACATAATTAACCTTTTAAATAACTTGGAACAACATTAAACATGAATTGGGAGCGTGAATAATTGGGGAATTTAGCAAAAAGTAATTGTTTCAACATTTGACGAAGTAATAAACTGCTTTGTCAATTACTATTTACCAAATGAAATATTATTCAAGTTGTTTAAAAAGAACAGTGTTCCACTTAGAAACTATTTCGATTGCACAAATCGAGTCGCAGTTTACTTTTTTGTTTGTTTAGATTCATCGTAATTATGAAATTATTCGTAATTTTAGTAATCCCTATGAAATTCAATTCACCAACAGACACAAAAAAACTTTTTGAAAACAAAGTTTTACAAAATTAATTGTTCAATAGTTTTTCTATTGGGAATTATGTTGTTTTCCAACTCAGAATTTCGCTTACAGCTCAAATTTTTCTCTTTCTCTATTATGCAATTAAAAATTATTTGCCGAACTATCAGATGCTTTCAAAACTGTTTTGGAAAGATTAAAATGAAAGCTATTTAATAGAATAAATAAAAAAAAGTTGATAAGTCAAAGTTAGTTATGAAAGGAATACTGCCAGTTCTTTTTAAAAGATAAAAAATGGTGGAGGGGAGGGGGAGGGTATGCATTTGTAACAACTTTTGAAAGTAACGATATAACCTTAATTTATTATGCGAGTTAACAGAAAAGGTAAAATTATGGATAAAAATGAAATACTCGGAAAATATTGCATAATGAAAAAATAAATAAAAAATAGTTGTTATAATTTCAAAATTATTTTGAAAGAGTTTTAAAAAATCATGCAGAGTTGATTTGTAAATTATTTTTTCGGTTAAGAAGTTTTTTTTTACTCGCCGAAAATTATTCAACAAAACTGAAAATAATTGCTATATTATTTAGATCAGATATTGAATTAAACAAAAACACGGGAATAATTTTTTAAAATCTCGAAATCAAACTTCATCGAATTAATTTATTTATCGACATGATTATTTCCTGCTTTAAATAAAAGTCCTTTATAATTAATCTGAATAAGTGTGATAATTAAACACACCATATGAAGAATTTAAAGTCAGTATTCGTAATATTGATCTGATTGTTTCTGCATAAGAGTTCTATTGTAGAAATAGCAACAAGAAGTAAGGAAAGTATTTAAATTAAAACAATAATAATTTTTAAACAATCCCAAAATCAGATTTAATATAATTGATGCATTTTATTCACGTATTTATTCGCTTGGGATAAATATTATTGTTTATAATTGGTTTGTATCAGTAGGGTCGATAAATATACCTTTTAAAAAAGATTTGAGCAATCCATAACTATTTTAAACTCTTATAGTTTCATAATATAAGCAACTGGTACTGAGGAAGACATTTCACCGAATTGTATACACTAGCATTTAATGATGCATTTTGGCTTCTTGTAGTTATATTCTAATCCTTATTTTATTGCATAAAAACTATTTTTTCTTTGAAAAATTCCCTCACGCATCTTTTAAAGATTTGAACTTTTATTTCATTGTAATTTCAAACCCAATTTGAAGAACAAATTAACATAAAATATTTGCAACTTTGAAGTTTTCGAGAAAAAAACTCAATTTTCGGAGCTAGATAAGTGAAGAATAGCAAAGTTAACTAGTTAAATGAGGGCAATTAAAGGAATTTGAATATTTCCTTGACATATATTGAGTATTAAGTTACTGAATTGCATATACAAAAACTCCAACTGTAACCGTTGATATTTTGATGATTCCTCTAGTCATACAAAAAAACTGAAAGTCAATCAAAGCGAAGTAGTCTATCAAAAGGCGAAAACCCCTCTTTTTTATTCATTGATTTTTTTTAGTACTAGAATATATATTTTATGAAAATTTCAAATCTTATCTAAATAATTTCCAATATTTACAATTTTAATTTGTGGATTTTTTCAAGAGACGTTTAAAACTTTCTGCTAAGTGAACTTATCACTCGTACAGATTTCTGCAAAAATAATAATAATAAATTATCATTGTTATTATAATACGATATAAATTTTTATATTTTCGTTTCATAAAAGTTTGCAAAAAGACGAGGGAAAAATAATAATAATTGTAAATGGCGATTAAAATAATATTTAAGTCTCTGATTTGAAAGTTTTTTTTTAAATATATGTTCATGAGTATACATACAATAGAAAAAAAATACACTTTGATTTTTTGGGGTTGTTGAAAAATATTTTCACTTTAGAATTATAAAAATTAAAGAAACCAATATGTATATTTCTTATTTTTACTTACATTATATGAATCAAAGATACAAAAAATATCTAAAAAAATCTAATAACAAATAAAAATCACAGCTACAGATATATTTCATGACTGCAAAGTGCCTTTTAAATTTTCACTAAAATTAGGAAACTTATCCCGGAAAAATTCATGAATTTTAGATTAAGATATGTTAACCTAAACGACAGGGATTCAACCTGGAGGTCACCCTCTAAATAAAGAGGCTTTGTCTGTTTTTTAAATCATCTTGCTCAACAATAATTAATAATAATAAAAACGGTTTTATTTGAAACAATCCATTTAAATTTATGAAATGATTACATAAAAACACATTGCTTACTGGTTGCGATTAGTTATTATGTTTCATTCACTAATTTATATCATTATCTTACTTTACTGATATCTCGGATTACGAGATGTTAATTCGCATGAGAATGATTCTCTGAATATATTTATTTATTTAATTTTCCCCTTTATGACTGGAAAGCATATTTACGGTTTAGAACAAGTCAAAACCGTCCTTTCAAAGCGTGGATACATAAAGCAATTCGTTAAACTAACATTCATTCTAAAGTTAAGAACGGTCTGAAACATTTTAAACAGAAATTCTTGAGCCATCAACATCACTCACATATTGAAATTCCATCTTGCCAAAACAGTGCAAATAGGGCATCTACGAACATTGTTGAAATTTTGATTGTAGTCGGTTACTAAAGGCAGCCGAACTTGCTTGAAATGGTCCAACTAAAAGCACTGCATTTTTACAACAAAGAACAGTCAAATGTTATCATTTCTAATGCCCTGGTAGAAATAGCACTGCACATTTTTTGGGACAAAGCAAATGACTGATCAGAAGAACAATCGTTAAGGATCACAAACTAATTGACTTACCTCATCCATTGACCACTAGCTGGTAGCTAGAGATGCGAAAGATATCTGCCTCTCTCTGTTTAATAAAGGTTCTGCCATACGTGAAATCCTAACGAAGATTGGTGGGGAGGGGTGCTTTCTTTGAGAATGAGAGGGTTGTCCACTGCACGGGAGCGTCCCAAAGAGTGCGTCGACCATCCCATAAGTTCTGTTTCTGGTGCATTGTGGTTGGGCGGTCTGAGAGCGCTCGAGATTTATATAGAGTTAGCTGTGTTTGCTAGACGGTGGTGGTGACTGTTGACTCTCGCCGAGTCCATAGCCTGACTCGAAGAGAAGAAAACTAATATTTGCTCTCCGTTGACAATATTGATCTAATATTGGAAGTTCCTCTTTTTCTTAAACCGCCGCACAGTGTCATGCAACCAACCGGTTAGTTTCCTACAGGAGAATGAAAAGTAAAAGAAAAAGAAAGCCGCAGAAGTTTGCACCGTGGGGGCAATGGGGAAAGTACATAAGTTTTTTAGCTTCCCCCGCTTGCTGGCTGGGGATGTCCGTCCGAGTTGGGCTCTTCTCAACCCCTTGTGACGAGAGGGGTCCTGGGAATGAAAGGGTGGGAGGAATTGATTAAATGTAAACAAGAATCGTAGTTGTGTGAGTCAATTATGTGTGTAGAAGTACTGAAGAAGTTAAATTTGCCAACTTCTCTTCATCGTATGAAAATGAATGGAAATTTAAAAAAAAAGTCCAATTCATGGAATCACATTTGTCTATTTTACTTTTTTCATTAGTTGGGATATTTTATCAAGTAAAAGAAATTTATCATTTGAAAGATGAATGCTTTTCATTTGAAATGACATTAAATGATGGTATTTAAATATTTATTATCAAATAAGAGAAGTTTTAACGCTTTCTTTCTTATTAACATTGGCGTTTTGATGTTCTATGACATATACCATAGTTTAAATTGGGCATAAATTTTAAAATCTCATTTCCGTCATTGAAATGTATATTTAGTCACTTAATTCGAAGGAAAAAAAAGCGCAACTTATTAACAATTTTCTTGTCTGGAAATGATAAGCATGAAATAAGGTATTGACTTATTGATGTACTTCTCACTTGATTTTACTTTCGCCTTTATCAATTAAATTCATTTGAATACACTTCCTTTGGTGTTAAAATAAATAATGTATAAAATTATTTCTATTTATTAGAATCATTAAATTTTTTAATCCTTTCACACAAAAAAATTTTTTGTATCTATATTTTTATTATTTTCATTTTAATTTTGCCAGAAAGAAGAGAAGAAAGTTTTCTTATTTGTTCACACAGCATAAGTAAAAGATCTATATTCTAATCTGAGAAATAGAAAGTCATTGAATACAGTAAAGTATCATAACTTGTTTTGGGCAGCCAATTCTTAATGGATTAATTTAGGGTAAGCTATCTGCATATATAAAAATTAGGAAAAGAAGAAAAAAAAAAAAAGAAAGGGGGAAAAAGGAAGGAAGGGAAAATTATTAAAAAACTGAAGGAAATTATATCTTTTTCAGAAACATGTCTTGGTTAATTTCTTTATATTTCAATAAATTTATGAATAACAAAAAAAAATCTTCAAAGAGTAATTTTCAATTATTTTTTAAATATTTCAATAAGTTTAGAAATAACAAAAAAAAGGAAAACTAAATATACGAAATAAACAAAAAGATTCGAGAGTATGCTTTATCGAAACAAAATAGATAAGACCTATTCTTATTTAAAAGTCAAAAAAAAAAAAAGATAAAACTTCTTTCAAGGAATTAAATAAAACATTATATGGGGGAAAATAATTTGGACATAATTCTTGTCGATATTTTATCTAATGATAAAGTGTTGTGCCAATGCTGGAGGAAGGTTTGATTTCAACAAGCAAGTTTCTAAAGCAAAAAAGTTTAGTATTAGCTTTTATTAATTGAATAAGACGATTTAATTATTCGATTTTTATTCCTTTTGAGAATTTGAGAATTTCAGATTTTTTCAATTAAAATAATATAAAATAGGCCAAATTACAAAACAATTCAACAACATCTGAAATAATGACTTTTGTTCCAGGAAAACTCTGATTTCTTTTTAGTAGGAAAGAGGTACTACTGTTCAATCAACTGAATGGAATAATTCCGAGTTCACTTCGGGTGAAAAATGTTTACCTCAACATGTTCGAGGTATTGAATTAAAATTTCTTAATCGCTGGACGATTTCCTTAACGATTGATTGATTTAATTTCCTTAATGATCATTGTGACTAAAATTCCGAGCTGCGAATTAAATAAGTTTAAAAAAGTTTTTAATACCGCACTTTTATTAATGTCACAAACGTAAGATTTTTTTGCCTTATTTTGATTTTTTTTCTTTTGAATCTTGAGATCTATTATTTCAGGTAGCTTATTAGCAGGTAGCTATTTGGAAATGAAATCAAAATTAAATTTAATTAAAGTTAAATTTCTCAAAATTTTAAACTTATACATTGACACTGATAATATATCTCAACTATAAGAAGTGAATGGAAAGTAGGCTTCAAAAATCAATTTTTTATAAACATAGAACTAGCCAGTTTTAGAAAAAGTTTTAAAATGCCAGAGTTTTAAACGCACAGTCACTAGAAAAATGAGAATTAAATGCTATTCACCCATTTTTTAATGTTTATAATGAAATATTTTGATTTTTGCAATAATTATTTACTCAGGTTTTGAATTATTATGTTTTCTTATAAAGTTTTCTTCGAGTTCATAATGGCGTTTGTAAATAAGCAGTAGGCAGAAGGTTTGTATATATATATATATATATATATATATATATCATTCACTCTCCCAATTTTTTATATTTTCTTTCATTTTTCCCTCCCAAAATTAATTCAAATCTTTAGTAATTCGAGTAATTGGGATTAGGATAATTAAAGTTCTATTATATGTTAAGAAAAATCATACGAAATATGCTCGAACATTAAGCTGAAAATTTCATCGAAAATAATCGTAAACTTTTGTTCCGCTAGATACATATTTTATCGTATTCTGATCATAAACCATGACATTCTTATATAAAAGTATGTGACAAAGCCTAAGGGAAAAGACTTCTGAATTTTCAAAGATGCTCTGTCGCTTTCCAATCAAATTCCAAACGAGAATGTTGCTTTCTTAACCGAGGAAGCCTCCATGCCTTCTTTAAAAGAAGAGAGGGAATTCCAAGCAATACTCTTAAAATGGGTTCAAGATTCCAAGCAATACTCTTAAAATGGGTTCAAGTTACTTGCCAGTTTATAACATGTGATTTGTAGACTTTAAAATTCTTATTTGGAAAAGAAGTCGATAAGAGCGAAACGTCTCTATAGTAACAAAAGATTTCTCGACATATCTGGTTTTTCTTGACGGCTGCTTCGAGTGTAGAGCAAATAATGGACGACGGTATTTTAGCACTTGGTGTTTTTCAAATATTCATTGATATACTAAGCGTTTAGTTTTCTCTATCAAATTATTCGTTTTCTTTTACACATTCTAAATAATTCGTCTAATATAAAATTTACAGCTAAAAAATTAATACTGGAAAGATAGTGATTTTTCAAATATATCTGTATTTTAAGAAAAAAAAAATGTTGGACGCTTGTAATTTTCAGTATTTACAGCTAAACACTACAAAGTACACATTTTTTTTAAATTTTTTAAATTGAAATTGAGTGCTTGAAATTATCGAATTTCTGTACTTCTTTTTGGCTTTGCAACCAAATATTGAATGAATATTCCTATTTCATAGATATTAGGCTAATTCTATCGATACGAAAGCCTTTTTAATGTAAAATGTTCAGAATTATTGATTGTGAATATGCTTATTGCAAATCTGAAAAATGAAAATTTATTCATGTTTTCTATCAAATATCAATTTTTTAAATAGTTTAATTGGGTAAAAACTGAATAAAACAAAATAGGAATTAATCACTTCGCATACAATGACGTGTCTGACACGCGCATCGAAATTAAGAATTTTTATTTTCAAATCTGCAATTAAGTCACAGAATTAAGTATTTAAATACAAAAAAATCAATATGAAACGATTTGGTATCCCAAATGCTCCATTTATTATTAAAAAAATCAAATTACCAAAATAGGATGAGTTATCGCATTAGAAAGTTAAATAAATTCGTATGTCAAGTGGTTAGTATCATAAAAAACAAATTTGTCATGCTGTAGTTAAAAATAATTTTTAAAAATCAAAAATGAGTATGCAAAAAAACAAACAAACATAAAAGCATGAGCCATTAATTTTATTTATAATATATTCCTCATTTTTAGGAAATGTTTAAGAACTTCATTTTCTTGATATTAATTGAAGCATTCCATGCAATATTGTTTTTCAGTAATCAAGGATTTTAAAATCTGTTTTGTTTTATCTTTGATTTTTTTCATAAATACATAATTTTAAGCTTTTTATGTAACTCATAAAAATGTTTAGAAAATCGTTTTTATTTTAATTACTTTATATTTTCTTAAACCTTTACTGTATATCAAATGTCCTTATTAATGATTTTAAGGAATTTTTAAAATTTGTTACTAGATGACACCTGTATTAATGGATCAAAATTTAATTAAAACCAATAAATTCATTATAAAGCTATGAAAATATAAAAAACTTCCTGTCATTGGAAATTTATATTTACGCATTCTTACAGAACTATCATATAAATAGTGACTGAAAGATTGATTGCAAAGTTTCACTTTTGCTAACATGAAATAGTTAAATAAAAGCATAAAATAAAGAAATTCGTCATTTTTATAAAATACTTTTGTTTTAATACATGGATTTTGCTATTTTTTTAAAAATTAACAATTTGTTCATTTGAATGATATCTGTCTTAAAATAACCTTTATATAATTTTTAAAAAGAGGGTTCAAATTCCTCAAACTATACTATATTCAGAATTTCTTATAGTTCTTTTTTAACATGCATAGAATAATGATTAAAAGTTATATCATGTCTAACATTGAGCTTTATATTTCGCAATGTAAACAGCTTTTAAAGGAGATATCTCTTTTTATTCAAAGTTAACTGAAGTCGCAAAGTTTTTCTATTGGAGAATGGCCTAATTTTGCAATGAATATTAATATTCAATCTTTTTCCCTACAAAAATTCCAGTGAACTCTTTTATGAAAGTAAAGATTAAGATTTCCACTTAAAATCAAAATATTTTTCTTTTCGCATTCATTGTATAATCACGAAACTTTTCGTCGTGAGTTTTCATACTTCTCATTTTAGATGAAAGTTCTTTTTTTATTGAAAGATTAAAACAAAAAATCATTTAGAAATTCGAATTTCTTTACTAGACAATCAGTTACAGGTTTGAAAAATCTATCGTAATAAAAGTGAAATTTATAAATAGGTTATCATGCAATATAAATTTAATTTTTTCCAAACAATTTTCTTCAAGTTTTATTCACAAATTTTGTGAAAAATAAGAAAGGTTTTAGTGGTAGATTTGTGACATTTTATGAAGCAGATTAATTTTCATTCATCAAAAACTCTGCTTTCATGCATATGTAAGATTTATTAGTAATCGTAATTTCATATCGTCTTAGAATATCGTAATCGAAATTCCATTCACTTCTATATAGGCCACGCTTTTCAAATTTTCGTAATTTTTTGTGTTCACGAAGATTACATATTAATATTTGCAGAGCTTTATTCTTCTTTAATTGCTAATTCAATTCAAATTTAATTTCAAAATCCCATAATATTAGCAATAATAAATCATGAAATACATTCGAGACTGAAAAATCGAAAGAGAATTTCTCTTTCTTTGTATATTATAAGTATTCTAAGAGTACATTATAATAAGTATTCTAAGAGTAAAATATTCTAAGGGTACTTTTAGAATTGCTTTCGTTAGATTATTTTTAATTATTTCAGGGTTTTTTAGTTATTTAAACGATTCAGAAGTAATAGAAAAAAGTTAAGTCGATTTCTACTAACCACTTCACATACAATGGCGTGTCTGACACGCGCATTGAAATACTGAATTTTTATTTTCAAATTTGCAATTAAGCCACAGATTTAAGTATTCAAATCCGAAAAAACCATTATGAAAAGATTTCGTATCCCAAATGCTTTATATATTATTAAAAAAAATCAAATTCACAATAAATTACCAAAATAGGAAGAATTATCCAATTAGAAAGTTAAATAAATTCGTCAAGTGATTAACTATTTTTTATTTTATTTTAGTAATTTTTTTTAATTAAATAATCATAATTGTAGGTGTTGTTCTCGTGTTCTACTTTACAACGGAAGGAGGGGGGCAATAGCTTCTGAGGGTATGAACCTTTGAGTATCCGAAGGCAGAAATCTTACTTCTAACTGATGCACGTCACAAACCCTGTTTACGGGAAGAACTTCATTTTTTCGCACATCGTAATTTAGATATGTAACGGAGAACGATCACATTTGACACAGTACCCCCAGTGGTATTACTCTTGACATGGACAATTAACATGGACGATGACATGGACAGATTTAACATCCACCCCTCAGACAAACAGAGAGTCTTCGGTTTGTGGGTTCGAGCTCGCAGTCCAAGAGATGTGAATCCAATGCCCTACCATCCAGGCTATCCCGGCCTAATAATTGAAATTACAATAAATAACTGATAAAAAATATACTAGAGTTGAATTTTAAAAGCCAATTGAGCAACCCAAAATGCGGGAATTTTCTACGCCAGTTGGGGCAACTCAATAAAGATTAGAAATTTTTAATTTTCTTTATTCTGTATTATTTTAATTCAAATTTTTTTTACTGAATCCGAAAAATCGATTAATTGACAGTATTTAATTTTAAATGCATCAAACATCAAGAAGATGAACAGAATCGTTTGAAATAATCGGCCGGAAAAATGTTAAGCCTGACCTCATTGGCATAGAGAAAAAACAAACTAAATTTGTTACTTATTTCGCGAAGGGGTAGTGAAGATTTATGGCTAGAAATTTAGATTTTAGTTAGTAAATTAAAAATTAATAATTTAATATTTGAAAAAACTGCATTAACATCAGATGTTATTCACTACAAGTTTTAAAAAATTTATTTGAAGTTGAGTGGAAAAAAAAGTATTTTCTTAACGATTGAAAATGTGAACGCACACACATACACACACACACACAAAGAGAGAGAGAGAGAGAGAGAGAGAGAGAGTGCTAATAGTAAGAATTGAAAATAGAAAGCTATAAAATCTGAATATATTTTTTCAGTGCACCAAGAAAAGTTTGTTTAAACTCAACTGTGTGTTTTTGTGAGTGATGGTTGGACGTGAGTCGGTTTCAAGGTCAAGCCCATGCATTGTACGTTAAAATGCTTCAGAGAATTCTTTAGTTATTAGTCACTATTTCAGTAATTAGAGATAACAGTTCGAAAAAATCGTTATTCTCTCTTTATGATAAAATTTAATTTTTATAAAGCCTTTTAAACTTTTTCTTCGCTTTTTTTGCATTCAGTTATTTTTTCGTTTCATTCTTTAATACAGCAATTCACAAATTTAATCGATGTGTATATAAAATTTAAAAAAAAATAGAATTTTCGAAAAATTAAGCTGATGAAAATAGCAAAGCGGCAAAATAGAATGAGCCACGATAAAAGTAGATAATATTTACTTTGCTTGAGATACGACATCTAAGATTTTCTTAATTATTTTTGAAACAAAAAAAAAATGCTTTTTTTACAATGAATTTAGAAGAAGCACCAGAAAGCTCCAAAATGTTTTGTAACACTTAGTTAATTGCCTAAATATATTTTAATTAGTTGCTTAATTCGTAAAAATCGCAAGTTACTTTAGTTATGGCATTAATTTAATTATGCAAATCAAACAACTTTTAAATTCTGTCTTAAAAAGGGTTTTGCAATTTTCAGAGCGCATTTTTAAAATCTAATTCTTTGCTTTGTTTTGAGATCAGTTAAAGAAAAAAAAAAGAAAGAAAGATGCCTTCTGCTTTTGCTACAGAAATGGCTATGCTATAGAGGTAAAGAAATTATCCTTTTATAATACTATATAAATAAATCTGGAAAAATTCTCAACAAACTGCTTCATTTGGGATTTTGAAATAATTAAGTAATTGCTTTTTTAATGTATAAATAGCTACTAAATTAAAGACTACAAAAATGCGTTTAATTAATTTTGTTTTAATTATTGCTAAACTGAAGCAAATAAAATTGTAACAAAATACGTTTCCTAACTGCCGTATGCTGCAAATACAAAAACAATATTAAATTTCATGTCTTAAATACTAGTTTGGGGATCCTAAAGAATAAAAATTTACTAGTTGAAAATCAATCACATAGGTTATACAAACATCCTAAGTGCCAGGATGAAAAATTGATAAATAAGTAGAAAGGTTCTGGGTATTCTAAAATTGATATCCCCTTTAACAGTTCAATAGCCTATATCTGGGCGTTCTTTTTTGTATAGGTTATATGCATGAAATTCTCATAGTTCGGTCTATTCTGCATGACTATGAGAATCCGTTCTTTTAGAATAATGTAGAAGCTTTGAGTAAGGGTGTGCCTCAAGCATCATCCTGGTTATCTGAACATGACTTAAATAAATAAATAAATGACGAAATTCGTTGCTCTCTATGTCTCTCTAGTGTTGCTTACAAACGATATGCAGATATCCCAAACTGACTACTTCGACCTACCCCAAGGTGGACTGAAAAACATGAAAGACCGAACCGCCACAACAACAAATTTGTCGGGAACTACTGTTGAGTAATAAGGGCCTTCACCGGCCACGATACAACCCTTCCACAAGGAAGTAAGCCCCGTCATCAATAGAGAAAACACACACCCTTTCGTACACCCTCAAGGGTGTCGAGAATTCGCCATCATACCGGAAACTTCTCATCCTCAATTACTAGGTGTCACCCCCTTATTTACACAGAATGTAGATATAACTAAACTAAACCAAACCTTTCCAGTATCTTTGCTATTATATCTAGCTTTCAGCAACTGAGATTTTCCTTGTGTCCAGCAGCTAAGAAGAGCTGTTATGACATTAACGACATATTTTACAAAACATGTGATTTTTTTGCCTCTTTTTTAAGAAAAAAGCAATTTCATATTGTCTCGATTTATATACATACTATACGTGCTTTGCAACAAAAAGCTTCCAAATAGCCTCTCTTAATACCGTAATTGGATCAAAATGTCAGTAATTTGAACTTAGTGAGATCTTAATCTTTATTCCCAATTTTAAAAAACTAAATCAAATTATTGATTGTGAAAATTGAAAAAAAAAATGAAATCAAACTGATTCAAATTCAAACAAAACATTAATTAAATACTAGTACAATATCCTTACATTGAGACTAATATTTTTAGTAAATAATTCTTCTAGAATTCCTAATTAATATTAAGTTTTATTTAATATTAATAAATATTATTTAATATATTAAGTTTTTTCTAATAATTGTTTTATTTATATCATTAAAAAACTCATTTTTGGAAAATGATGCTTTCGAGATTTACTTTCTCTATAGATCTCTAGCAAAATAACTAAAACAATACTTTAAACCCTTTACGAATGGATTCGTGGAATGCTCTAATGCTCTTCTTTTATAATGCTTTTCCCAGAATGTTCTAATTTTTATTGCGAAAAACTTCATAAGCTGGACTTCATACTCTTTACAAATGGATTTGTGGAATTTCCTCTTTTATAATGCTTTTCCCAGAATGCTCCAATTTCTTTTGAGACCTTCTTTAAACCTCCTGAGGCTCAAGGATCTGTTTAAAACTGCTTCTTTAATCCCTCTCTACACTTTTAAATTCACTTTAAGCCCTCAAAATTCCTTTATAAAGGACACATTTATTATTTCTGAGAATATCTCTATCCCTTTGAGAGAAATTTTTATTGATATGTGGACTATCTCCATCGATATGTAGACGATTTTCCAGGAATGACAACTGAACTGAACGTTTTTTAAGCCCAATGTTCTTTAGAAGCTTTATTTGTTTCCTAGTATTCTTCAAAAAGTATCCTAAACTTAAATAAACGAAATCCCCTTTTACTTTTGAGAAAATCTTTATCACCAGCTTCTAAGAATGGATCTATGCTTTCCAGGATTCACAAGACGATTAATCCAGAGGATTGTTATTTTGGATATTTTCTAGTATTTACAAAGCCTGATACAATAAATCTTTCATTTTCCGATAATTTTGAAATTCAGATTAAACTTCGAGCGAATAAATTCGCAGAAGCACAAAAATCAAATAGGAAGCTGAAGCTGATTTTTTTCCAAGTGGCTGAATTCTGAAAGTGAAAATCAGGATGACGTGAAAAAATTATTAATGTGTTCGTAAAAATACAATGGTGATGGAAATTGCGTCCTTTTTATTCTTATCGTCTGCCACAACCGTCAAAGAAATAGTTATCAGTTCTAAAAAAAATTAGTTTACAACTTGTAGAGAACTCTGCTTTTCAATGTAGAATGCCTTCAACATAGTTTAGGGTGTACCAATGAATATAGAATCCAACTACAGAATAGGGATAGTTTTTTAAGTGTTTTACATAACATGATATGGATTAATGCTTTAAGCAATTTATCAATCACCGATAACTGATAGTGAATTTTTTATTCGGATCGCGTCATTCACCGGTGACTGGTAGTATACTTTTTGCATATCGTATTTTGCCAGTCACTGGTGACTGATTTTGTACATTTCGCTCAGACTACATCAGACACTGTTGACTGACAATCGAATTTTTTTAGGATGCTTTAGTCATTTCTGCTTAGTATAATTTAAAAAAATGCTCCCATGATAAATTTTAGTCTAGAGAATACAAAATAAAACATTTAAATAAATGTATGTAAATTTACATATATCTCTGGTTTTCCGCTTATCGAAAAAGTTGTATGGGTTTTAAAGACATTTTTATAACATCCTTACAGAAGAAGTCATAACGCTTAATTTCTTATCGAATAATGGCTTTATTACATAAAATGGTATGGATTAATGCGTTAAGCAATTTGTCAATCACCGATGACTGATAGTGAACTTTTTATTCGAATCGCGTCAATCACTGGTGACTGGTAGTATACTTTCATTTCGTATTTTGCCAGTCGTCGGTGGCTGAGTTTGTACATTTCGCTCAGGTTAAATCAGATACTGTTACTTACAATCCAATTTTTATTTAGGATGCTTTAGTCATTGTTGCTTGGCATAATTAAAACAAATTATGCTCCCACGATAAATTTTAATCTAGATATTACAAAATAAAACATTTAAACAAATGTATGCAAAATTTACGTATATTTCTGGTTTTCCGAATATAAAAAAAGTTGTATGACGCAAAACACGCAAATAGACTTGGCGTTTATAATTAAATTATAAAATATGATATTCTACTGAATATCCTATTCTACAGAATTTGTAGAATAATATCCTATTCTACAGAAGCAACTGTTCACCAAGAATAAATTTCAAGGAACCACGGAACTCACCCTCTGACATGCAAATTCATTTAACCTCCTAATTATCCATTTATTCTCATTTTAATCCGTATCACCAGACGCAAAGTAATCACAGATACTTAGGTTTGTCCAAATAACTCTTACCTTTTAAATTAATTGCTTCAGTGACTTGATTGAGATTTAAATACCAAATATTCCTTACTTCGATGCACCAGAGAGACGTCATTGCATGTGACAGAATGAAGGAAATTTGCCAAGAAAATGCTGCTTATAACTCATGTTTCAGATGGAACATGAAAGACGATTTATTCTGCAATATTTAAAGAAATATGGTTAAGATACAGATTAGTAAGATATAAATTTATTTATCAATTATTTTTAAGGGAATTCAGAGCCAAATATTATCATGTAGTGTTTGTTGTTTTACTAATGGCATTTGCCATGGATAAGCGAGCTGATGGCCGTCAGACAATTTAGACCAAATGAGCGTCTCTTGTTTTTGAAGTAGAGCCAACAAGTTCCAAGAGTACGACTTAGCTACACACTCATCACGTTAGCTTACACAACTCCTTTTTACAGGGAACAGATTCACACATCACACCAATAGTACACAGAAGAACAACCATACTTAAATCGGGACTCGAACCCGGGACTCACAGTTCACGAGGAAGACGTGCCACCTCTGTGCCAGGATGCCTACTATAATACGGTGTAGTAATATTTAAAAAATTCCTGTATGCACTTAGTGGTTATCTCTGTATTCGTGCCTTACTCTAGTTTTGGGTTAGATTTTCATGTAGTGTTGGACACACTATGAAGGCATTTGGAGCCACGTATGTTGAATGCATTTATTTCGGCAACTGTTATTATTTTCAGGGATTAAACGGACGTAAATATGCTTCTTTTTGCCATCTAAAAAAATAGCTAAGAGTAAAAAGTAGCATTTACACTGACACAACATTTTTTGAACGTATTAGTAATCATCCAGAAAAACGGTTAAGGATTATCTCATATCTTAAAAAGCCACATAATCTATCTTAATTTTGAAAATTTAGAGGAAGAATCTATTACGGATTTCGTCGCAATCAATAATGAATATTTACTGATTTTTTTTTCTTTTTGCCTGGTATGAGCATGGAATTTTACGTTCATACCAGTTACGAAAAATCTGATTCAAATATTTTCTTTTGGCAATCGAGATATGTTGCTTGTGAAGTGAAGATTTATATTCTTTTAATTCAATAAATATCAGCAAACAATTTTCCTTTTATTTTAAAAAAACAAATGGAAATCATATGCCCTTGCTGAAACAGTTAAATAATAGGGTTGAAGATTGGGCAGTGTAATTTTATTTGTAGGATGCTCCAAAAGATGCACATTTTCAGAATAGGTCAGACGTATAAACATAAGTTATCTTTATAATAGATCTTGGAATTGCAAACCCAAAGAACTTACAAAGAATTCTTTATCAGTTTGTTGAGCAAAAGAAAAGGATAAGCAATGGATAAAATAGACAATACAAATTTAAGGGAATACAAATTTTCAACATCACATCAGCATTACAATTGCGCAGTATGAGAGAAGCAATAGTGACTAGTACGCCGTATCAACAACATATAAATAATTGAAGTACAGTAAGAGTTCAAAGAGTGTGCCGTCTGAAGTTATATATTCTTTATATATAAGTTATTAATATAATTAAACTGTTTAGTTATCGTGATTTTGTCTTTCATTATACCTATAATGAATACTTTATATGACTTGTCAATTTCTTTTATTTAATCAATTGAAGAAAGTTTCTTTGTAAAAGGCTCCCTTTGCATTACGACACCGTTTTCTATTCAAAAAGGATAAGTTTGGTGTAGTC
>JAOUZG010020776.1:3861082-3887535 GCA_026289955.1 Argiope argentata | reverse complement strand
CATTACGACACCGTTTTCTATTCAAAAAGGATAAGTTTGGTGTAGTCCTCTACCTATAAAGTTTGGGATACCGCGTATGTAGTTGTTTCTGAAGATGCCTATTATCATACTTAACTACAGTCATTGGAATTATTCTGCATGTTTCCCAGGCCCCTATCTCTCCAGAGTTAATGATTGTTATTATGATCATGAGATGTAGACTCCCAAAGTAATCGAATATGAGATGTAGACACCCAAAGTAATTGCATATGAGATGTAGACACCCAGAGTAATTGCTTAGTAATAGGATGCATATTTGAGGATGCATATGAGTTAAGGATTGAGGAACGTGTCTGTTGTAGACAACTATTTTCTCTCATATTTAGGCTTAAAGGGAGTAAAAAACACTAAAGTCAACATTCTAATTGGAAATTACACGTGATTCTGAGTGAAAACCAAATGCAGCGTAAAAATGACGCTCAAACATTTTGAATCATCTCGGTTAATCGATTTTATTTCTTTTCTTCCATCAGCACCGAGGAGGTTGAGCTTAAGGAAAAGGAAGACTGGAGTTCCATCATGGCTCATTACAGGTCTTCGGGTGTTCCAGACACGGAAATTTCATCAGCGCCAGAAATCCAGAAGGAAGCTGATGATGAGGAAGGGGGGAGGCATTTTCAGAGAAAGAAAAAGGAGGAACAATGCTTTCCATTTAGCTGACTCAAGTCTGCTGATTTGAACGCGATTCAAGAGTACCACAGTGTTCTTCCGCTCATCCAATCAGCAGGCCGCTCTTGTAATCTGGTCACGCGCCTCTGCGGTTAGCAGGCGGGATCCATTTTAACTGTACATAGTCGTGGCAACAGGTGATTGGTAGCGGAAGATTCTGTGAGAAAGATAAACAAGGGGAAAATTAGGAAAGTTCACTCTCATCAATAAACTTTAAAGTTTTAATAAAAATAGTCTACAAGCGGAGCTTGTTATTATTAAAGGGAAAACCCGCTTTTCTCGCTCCTGTTTATCGAAAGGAAAACCAAACTGAGAGGGAGAAACCGGAAAAATAGAAAGAAAAAAAAAGTTGTGAACTGTGTTAGCTTCAGCTCTTCTTTTTCTTCCTCTTCCTCAGGAGAATAAAGACATTCCAAAGACAGTTGTGTTTTCCACGCTACTTTTAAAAGGCGTGGACTCGGGGGATTCAGGCCAATTAATAAATCCCGTAAAGTATTTGTAGACCTTGTCTACCATTCTTTTATTTGTTAGGCCTTTTCTCTTACTGCAGGAAATTTCCTGCCCCTTCAGCACAGTGTAATCTTTTTTTAAGCGAGTTTGCTTTTTTTCCCCTTCTCGTCAGAATCGATGCTTTCCTCCCACTTTTTTCATTCTTTCGCACAAAATTTTTTTTTCACATTCATTCTTTTCTCTTTTTTTAGCAGTAATGATTTTTTTCCCACTGAGATTTTTTTAGTTGTTTTCTTTCAGTTCCTTTTAAATCATAGATTTTTTTTTCTCTCCTGGAACAAAAATAAACTGCTAATTAATAAAAAGCACAAATCTGTCTAATGGTAGAGCATTTGAATCAAGATGTAAAAGTTACACTAATTCTGCCAGAAATCTTAAATACATCTACAGAACACTCGGCATTGAAGATTTAAATGCCCCACAAGCAAAGAGGTTGTTAGATCCTGGAATTTGTAATATGTTGGAATACCAGTAAAAGTAATTCTAATTCCACTTTCCAATTTTGAAATCTGAAAAATTACTGATGGACAATGCATTTTTTTTAATATTTCAATCATGGGTAACTTCTGTTAACATTTCTAGTTAAATAACATATCAAAGATTTTTTTTCTCTCCTGGAACAAAAATAAACTGCTAATTAATAAAAAGCACAAATCTGTCTTATGGGAGTGTATTTGAATCAAGATGTAAAAGCTACACTAGTTCTGCAAGAAATATTTAATACATCAATAGAACACACGGCATTGAAGATTTAAATGCCCTACAAGCAAAGAGATTGTTAGATCCTGGAATTTGTAACATGTTGGAGTACCAGTACAAGTAATTCTAATTCCATTTTCCAATTTCAAAATCTGAAAAATTACTGATGGACAATGCATTTTTTTAAAAATATTTCAATCATGGGTAACTTCTGTTAACATTTCTTGTTAAATAACATATCATAGATTTTTTTCTCTTCTGGAACAAAAATAAACTGCTAATTAATAAAAAGCACAAATCTTCCTAATGGCGGTGTATTTGAATCAAGATGTAAAAGTTACACTAGTTCTGCAAGAAATATTAAATACATCAATAGAACACACGGCATTGAAGATTTAAATGCTGTACAAGTAAAGAGATTGTTAGATCCTGAAATTTGTCATATGTTGGAGCACCAGTAAAAGTAAATCTAATTTCAATTTCCAATTTTAAAATCTGAAAAATTGCTGATGGAGAATACATTTTTTAAAAATATTTCAATCATGGATAACTTTTGTTAACATTTCTAGTTAAATAATATGCCAATTTCATTACTGGAAATTCTTACTTTTAAAAGAAATGAATGTCTATTTTACAGCTACCATTAAAAATACGACATGACTATGGTGGAAATATTCACAGTTGTTTAAATAACAAAACACGATTTTTATAATAAATCTTCATAGCATAAAATTGAAAATAAACAATTAAATACCAAATAAACAATTAAATGCAATCTGCATAAAATTAAAAAATAGCTGTATAAAAATATTTATTGAATTCAGTCAATTTTTAAATTTCCAAACAACTTTTTAAAAATAGAAAGTGACAGGAGGAAATAACTACGAATTTTCAACTTTGTAAAAAAAAACTTTCTCTCTCTATATATGATGCTATTTACTATTCATAAAAAGTCTATATTATTCTTTATATTATTATGAAAGTATAAAGGTATTTACATACGGAAAGAATATGTGTTTTTAATTGCATTTAGTGTGCTTAATGACAGCTTTTATTGCTAAATGTAATGTGTTGGATCTTTTGTAATTGATTTTTTAATAACCATATTTTAAATTCAAATTTTAATGATTGAAACTAGAGCAAATTAATTATTTATTAATTCTTTATCACTTTTTAAACTTTCCTAATTCCAAGTGCGACGAAAAGAGTACAAGATTTTCAAAGATACTGGTCTGCTGAAAAAGAATAAAAAAAATCACTTTTCTCTTTCACAATCCTTCTATAAAAACATGGATATAGTTATGTGATATTTTCAATAACAGTGTGATATTTTCAATATACAGTCTAACGTTCTTGAGAATAATAATTTTATCTTATAGTCGGTAGAATTTTTTTAATGCAACAAACTTTACAGTAAGAAAAATAATCAAATATTACGTTAAGAAGGAAAAAAAGTTTTTTAAAATCGCAATTAAAAAATTAATATGAATTTAAACCTTAGGCAATACAATAGAACCAAAATTAATGAAAAAAAAAAATAGAAATAATGACCCCCCCAATATAGTTAAATAGCCAATTCAGAAACTCAACTGCGAAAAGTAGGTATTTTATTCGTTCTTCAAATCTATACCATATATCTATATCTACCAAAAAACATACAAAACACATAATGGGAAGCAAAAACAAGTATAATTATTAAAAAAATTTCAGTAAAAATTGCTTTTTAATTAATGGCCAACAGATTAACGTCAAAAAGTAAGCCATTACCCCCCCCCCCCAATACCACCATTAGGGAATGAACAATCTAAATTAAGTTATGCTTCTAAAATAAATAAATTAATGCAAAATTATTTACAATATTTGATGCCTGACGGAATCATTAAGAAAGCAAAATAAAAAAATAAACATTCCATTGCTTGAAGAAAAAAGTAATTATATCAAGTAAATGAGTTTCCAGTTTGATATGCATTGTATTATTAACCGTCTTTATGGATTATCTGTCATGTACATATTTATTCACTATTAATGTATACATTTACATTCTTTTCAATCTTGATATAAATACAAGTCATTGTACAAATGTCATTGTCTGTACGTATGACTGTATATTCTATATCTCTTCCTAAATGATTGAGCCGATTTCTAAGCAATTTTGCACACTTATTCTTCTGGGCAAGAAAAAGATATCAACTATTAAAAGAGTAGATATTAATTAAATATTCAATTAATAAGAAATCAACTGTAAATTTGTTGCGTTTCAGCAGTAATTTCAGAACAAATTATTTTGCAAGAAATGCTTTAATACCACCTTAGAACTCAAAATTGTATCATTTCAGTATTACCAAATTCAAACAACTCAGTATTCTAAGCAAAGCTTTCTTCAATTTTTATTAATTTTTTTAAAAAAATTAACACAGATAATTTTGAAATACAGTAACTGTAAGACTTTAATCAAATGAAGTATATTTTTCATGATTTTTTTTTGATTTTTTAATGGTTTAAAATATAAATTAATATTAATTATTATTTAACGATTCCTAAAAGAACTGAAAGAAAGAATATTATTTTTATTTTTAAGCGATTACAAGTGATTAGGTAATTAATAAAGCGATCTCAATGGCAGTTAATAAAGCGATGTGGTAAAAAAAATCGTATAGAGTAATAATTTGTAGAAAATTAATTTTTACTTATTGTAAATGAATTGTACTTAATATTGTAAATGAATTGTACTTAAATTTCTAGAATACCAGATATAGAAACTAGTATATACATATTAGAAACTAGTATATACATACTAGAGTATACATACTAGTATATTCATATAAGAATCTTTCAAATTCACCAGTTTGCTTGCTAAATAAAAGTATCAAAATATGCATTATGCAATTAGAAAATAACTGCAGTTACTTCATAAATTCAAATTATTTTTTAACGCTGAAAAATAAGACCAAATTAAAGGTCTATAGCATTTATTCAACCTTAAATGTATTAATGAAAAGCCCATTTTACATTCGACATGATTTGATTTTGTATAAATTGTAATTTCTATATATAAATACCTGTTAATAGAGATAAATGTAAAATGCTAAAAACTCATTTAAGAATATCAAAGTTTGGAGGCCCGAAAAAAGGTTCTAAAAGAAAATTTCATTTATGCATTGACTTTTATATCTCGAATCAACACATCGATGATACTGAAAATAAGGTTAAATCTTTGGATAAACTTTATTGAATTAAAACACACACATACACGTATATATTTATAATTTTTCTTAAAAACAAGGATATCGTAATGCGTATTAAACAAAGTAAATTGAAATCCATAGATGTTCGAAAGAGTTTAAGAGGTTGAAATGAAAAAACAAAAGAATAAACTGCTATACTTTTGTATCGAAAATAAAGTGTTTAAAAATTCTATTATACTTTAAGAAAATAGAAAAGAAATGTTAATAATAAAATAAAAGCAAAATAACCGACAGGACACTACCTACTTTTTTTTACACTTGATATTTCGCCAGTTTTATTCCTAGGAAGAAGTTAATTTTTTTTCTTCTTGATTACTTCTTTCATGGATGATATTTTTTCAGCAACCGAATTTCTCTCCTTTTTTTTCTTCTAATAACTTTTCTCATTCTTTTTGCCCAAAGAGCTTTCCTTTATTTTTTTTCTTACCATTTTTTTCTGCCTCCTATTCCATTCATGCTTTTTCTTCCGTTTAGAGGCCCTTTATTATTTTCCTTCGGAAACCAATCCAAAATGCGAGGAATAAATTAGTCTTTTTTTCTCTCTCTTCTCTTCTTCTTTTTCTTTTTTTCCCCTTCTTTCTTCTTTATTTTTTTTTACCTAAGCGCTTTTGATTATGCCTAATTGTAATTAGTTTTCGAATAGAGTATTAAACTTTATCCCCTTAGGGTTCTTGTAAGCCCTTTTTTTTTCCACCTTAACTGGAATTATGTTAAAATTTTTCTACGCAGAATCTAAGTTTATTTTTTATTATTCTCTTTTGTTTGAGAACTAATATTGGCTATATGCTGGAAATGTGAATATCAGTTTAGATCTCATTAATAATTTACAATTCATCTTCCGTGTAGTGATTAACGTTTTTTATTTTTTTCTTCACACCTTTTATTATAAGATAAATAACGTATGCATATCATCTTTGAGACTCGGCATTCACAAAACTGTTGATTAACTCTAGATTGTTTGCTTATCAAATGAGTGCTTGAGAACAGTATTTTTTTTCGGTTCTTCTTTTATTATATATGATAATAATCCAACAAATAAAGAATTGATGAGACGCTTAGGAATTTTGCAATTTTACTGGAAAATATTTGAGTTAATGTGTGCTTATATTATACAATGAAATTTTCAGTTTCAGTGCCTGATTCTTAGGTACCGTCTCGATGTGTGTAAACTTTACTACAACTTTTAGTCATATTTTAAACTAAACTTCATTTTAATGAATTACGGGTGAAAAAAAATTAGCGCTGTCTCAGCACATTTCATACACTATCATCGTATAATATGGTATAAAAATAATTTTTAATTAATATTTGGATTAGCTGAAATATTTAACATTAATTTAAACTAATAATATTTCTTTGGAAATATTTTGCTTTTATACGAAATAAAGATATACTTCTTTGTTTCGTATAAAATTCATTTCAAATGCTTTTTGATGTTCTACATCAAAATTTCATCTTCATCTATTATCAAATCTTTTCATCATTTCTTTTCATCTATTATCAAAATCCGTAGAGCCAGACGATATTAATATACTCCAATGAAATTTTTCTGAGATGGGCAGTTTTTATAATAGAACTCAACAATAAAAAAAACTGCTTAGTCTCGGAAAACATGCATTTTTTTTGAAATTTTTTGTATTTTATATTTTTGTAATAGTTGTTCAGCATTGAATAATATAATCATCATCAATAATATAATCGACAATGTATTCATCAGCAATAAGGAACAATAGATAAAATTATTTATAAAAAACGTGGAAAAAGTGGGAAAAATTTATAAGGGCAGTGGTCATTAAGTTCAGATTTGAATCTGTTTATAAATATGCAGATTATATGAAGAAAATTGTTTTAAGAATGAATTGTTTATTATGTAAATTTATAAGTCATTTTCGAAGAATGTGTTAAACTCTCAAAATCATTACTGAGAGAGTATATTTTAAACTAAGTGAGAAGTAAGTGTCACGACTGCAAGCTGATGATCTTATTTAATAGTGGTTTTCAGAAGGTCACAGCGTCCACTAATGATGAGTTGAGCTCCATTGAAGATTCATCCTTAGTGTGGGGCTAACACATTTTAATATATTAGTTGCTAACTGTTAATATATTAGGATACTGAGACTAAACTGTGAGTTAATATATATATCATATGTATAATATTTGCATCGTTCTATTAATAAATTAAAAAAAGAAAAATTTCGAAAATAAATTATTTAACTTTTTTATTTTCATAATGAGTTTTTTTTCTAAATGTGTATATTTTTTTTATTAAAAGAAATAAACCAAATTTCAAGAACGAATTTTGCAGAGACGTAGAAAGCTATTCAAATAATACCAAAAGCATTTCCTGCAGAAGATAACAAGAAACAGTAAAGATAAATAAGAGCACATGCAGAAAACAGTCTAAAATATATTTTTATAGGTTAAACTTATAATATTGTCTGTCAAAAATAACAATCCTAAAAATTGTTATAAATTCAGAGCATTTGCAGTAATCTATGCCACAGAAGCTGGGGTAATTGAATATTTTATAAGATTACCGCAATTATGCGGATATTCTCAACAGCAATAGAAATGCTTGTGACTACTATAACACGTCTTGTAAAATTGTATTCTGTCTTTGATTGTTGTAGTTATACATTTCAACAAATGAAACATTTTATACTGTTTTCAGTATTGTACTTTTGTCAAATTTTTGTGTATCCTTTAATATATGCGATTGACATTATTAGGGACTACGTTTTTCTGCACGAATATTATTCATATCTATGTTCGTTACGTCATCTCAAATTTCGCTGTTAAATTTTAAAACACTCTGTATTAGCAAAAATGTATTCGTTTCCTCAAACGTCTTTTACTTAAACATATTTACCATGTTCATTAGAAGATAATTTCAAAACTTATTTCAGTGAAACAGCTGGTTAACTATAGTTGTTGACTTCCTCAATGTAATTTTGTTTCTTAATGCTTCATTATTATAATCCTATTCATCATCATTCTTATTCATCATTATTTAATAATACTTAAATATTTTAAGTATTATTAAATAATGAGGAAATTAAACAGTTAATTGATATTTTTATAATACTAAAAGACAAGAAATTGCACTTTCCATCAAAACGTTAAAGCATCTCTTTCCCTATTTATACACTTATTGTAGAACAGGAAATTGAAAATCGACCTTATTAGTCACTTTTATGCCAAATGAAATGAAAGTAATTAAATGATAAAATTCGTGAAATGTGTAACATATATACTTATAAATTCGCAAATGTTTAATATATGCTTCGTTAAAAAATTTCAAAACATTAATCAATTTCATTTCTAGTTTTTATTGAATACTCTTTTGTAAAAAAGTATTACAGTGAAATTACTTCTTTAAGCTACTAAAGGGGAAAATGTTTAATTTTTGCTTAAAAGTTTGATATTTCTTTCACAATTTATGTACAATTATTGTAGATTAGGAAATTGAAAATCAGCATTATTAATTACTTTTATGCCAAACGAGATTAAAGTATTTAAAGGATAAAATTCGTCTGTTATATAATACATTCATAATTAGAAATTCGTAAATGTATAAAAGATATCTAGTTAAAAAAATTTCAAAACCTTCATCTATTTCATTTCTAGTTTTCACCAAACTCATGAATTCTTTTTAAGAGAAAAAAAAGACATAAATAATAAATTTTCTCTAATATATTAATAAAAAAGACGAGCTTGAATTTCCCCTTTAAATTTTTGTTCATTTAATTTTCTCATTTGTGATACTTACTACCGCCTAATAAATTGAAAATCACACGCATTAATTAGTTGTATGTTTAACATAACTAATCTAATTAAAGGATAAAACTCAGGTTTTCCATAAAATTTATATTTATCAAATTACAAATTAATTAAAAACTTCAGAATAAATTAGCAAAAAATTAGATTAATTCATTTTCGAAGTTCTATTAATTCTTCTTAGAAAAAAAAGCTGTTAAACGTTGCTTTTGCTTTTTTATATTACTAAAGGACAAGAATATGAACTTCTGCTCAAATGCTTGCAAGTTTAATTTTTTGTTTATGAACAAATATTATAAATTAGTAAGTTCAGAGTCCAACAACTTAATTAGTTTTTCGAAAAGAGTAATGAACAATCATGCGATGCAGGAAGCATACATCAAGAAATTCGCAAATGCATTATACATGATTTAAAAAATTTACGAATTTTTATCTTACTCCGTAATAGATTTTCCTAAAAAATGTATTAAACAGTAAAATTGTTCCTTTTCATTACAAAAGGACAAGAATTAGTCCTTTTATCTTAAACATGTGCACATTTCGTTTCTTATTTATGCATATTTATTGTTGACAAGGAAGTTGAAATCCATCTCATTAATTACTTTTGTGTCAAACATAACATACGTAGGTAAAGGATAAAATTTATGTGACGCCTAACATAATATGGAAAGAAATTCGGAAATACATAATACATGCTGAGATAGAACCACTCAAACATAGTGCAAATATACCAGCAGTTCATTTCCATAAAACACATGAAGGAACAAGTCGGGGGGCATTTTTTCTCTCTTTTGTATGTGTGTATCTGTCCTAATAATGTTTTTTATCGATCTGTTTTTATAAAGGAGTATTTCGTGTAAAAAAATATAAAAACACATGATTTAGTGTTAAGTACTTAGTTGCGTGAAACCACGATCAACTTGCCTGTGTGATTCTATTGATCCTTTTTAAGTGAAATGCAACAACAGTCTTGAATTAATAGTCTTTCCTGACTTTTCAACTTTGAAAAAAATATTTCCCTTTTCTAATTATTGCCGTTGCTTGAGTCGATATGCTCGTTATTTCTGAACATTTTCTATTTGAATGTAAAGTAACATCGATTTCTTTTTACAATATTTTGCTTATTTTGTGTCCTTTTTACACTTTTTATCTAAAAGGAAAGAATTTTTTACTCATTTATTTCAAAAAATTAATCAAGTTATGAATTTGTTATATAATGAGAAATATCCAAGCAATAATCTTGAAATCAAGATTTAATTCTTTTATTTTCCTTTTCCATAGAAATAACGACTGAAATTCATTGTAATGATAGTGTAACAGGACTAATGGAAAAAGAATTCGTTTTATTCAAAGATCAAAATTTAAAAACAGAAGATACCTTAAAATGAGCAAAAGTGGAGAAAATAAATCAAAAAGTAAATTAATAATGATAAAAAGACTTATTTTTAAAATTTATTAACTCTATATTGTATGAAATAAAATAAACGGGCAAGCAACGAGTTATTAATAAATAAAATAACAATAAATGAAATAAAAAAGATTTCCTGTTTCTTAAGTAATAATTTGAATGAATAAAAAAAGTAATTTTAATAAACAAAAATATATAGCAAACTAAATGTGAATGTATAATAAATTTAAAAATAAACAGCACAATTCTCATGAAATGAATTCAATGATTAAAAAAGGCTTCCATTTTTATTGGATATTTTATTGAATGCTATGGAGGGAAGTAATGTTCTAGAATGAATTAAGTATTTTCTTCATTTATGATCATGGAGAATACAAGGCTAATAAAAAAATTCTGTGGTGTTTTTTTTACTATTTTTATTTTGAATTTCATTTAACAAAAGTAAATTCTAATTAAAAATTATTTCTGGATATATGATAGAAAATTTAAGAAACTCTAGAGAAAATTCTAACTGAAAGAGTTGAAATTACCCTAGTTTCTGTTCTAAGATGAACCTATGTTTTAAAACCCTTCAAGTTAAAACATCACAGTTTACTTATCACAGCCATGATTATTTTAGTGGCATAATAAATAAAAATTGAGTAGCATTATTTTGAAAGCAAGAAGGCGCACATAGTCTACGATATACTCTCTAGATTTCTATGTCATATCTCTTAGGGGAATTAGAAACCTCAGATGAATTTAATGTTAACAGCCCGTTATACACAGAAGTTTTATAGGAAAGATTAAAATGTGAGTCTCGAGATTTATCTTCCGCAATTGCAACTGGGATAGAATGATCTTCGAAATAATTTGGAGAACACAAGATATTCCTTTTTTCATCCATTTGTTACTTCGATATGAGAGCAAGAAAAATGGGTAATCTTTTGAGAATGAAAATGCAAATATTTAATATACTTTGATTTAAAAGACTCTTTCTTTCCACAACAGTGAATTAAATAAAGCTATATTCAAGTCCTTATTGAGCTTAGTTGCTCGTTATTCTGTTGTTTCCGTTCTTTTGCACATGCTCCAATCTGTTTTGATTTCACCGAATTAGGGGGGAAATAACAGCTGGAAATATAGATGCTTATTTTTTTTACCAAGCATATAATAACATTTCACAGTTTCCAGTTAAAGTAATACAATCGAAAAACAAAATTTAAAAAAAACAAGTGAAAAGAATAGCAATGAATAAATTAATAAAAACGAGCCTTAGAAAAACGCCAGAAAAGTGCTCTTACTCATTATTTATCAATGTTCTGTGATGTAAAATCGTCTAAAAGTCGTAGGCATATGATTCTGGAATGTGCATTAAAAATTCAGTTTAGGTCATACGAACATCTTTATAAATTAAATTATAATGAATTCTTTGTGGAAAAAATATCAAAATGCTTTAAATATAAGGGTAAGAGTAAGATTTTGACTTTTGGTACTTACGAACTTTTGTTTGTGTGCTTTTTTTCTTGTTAATTATGTTTTGGAGAGCGCTCTAAAAATATTTTCATATAAATTCCATTCAAATTACAATCAAGTTGCAATCCTGTAGTCAATCTTATTGCATGCCAATTTGCATCTTAATGCTGTGGTAGTTTAATGGATGTAAAAAAATTTAAAAGACGCAAAAAAAACTGATTTTTTAAAAAATAAACAATGAGTTCTTACTTTATATAAATTTCAGTTTTCTGCAGAAGTTAGAAAACGAATTGAATTTAAGAATTTCAGCATCTTTTCCTATTTTTTTTCAAATGAACGTTTTTTAATGCGCATTTTCAATGAAACGTTAAAAGTTTGCTTAATACATTTTTTGACCAGTGTGATTTTAAAATCAGTTTGTCTCCTAATATTGAAGTTATGCTTTTGAGTTTGTAATTCTGAAGTAATTATTCGACCGAAAGAATTTTCATTTCATGCATTATAAACAAGATTTAGAAACATATATTTCAATAGATTTCAGTTGAGTTTTGGAATCGGAAACTGAAATGTTTAATATTCTTGCTCAAATGTCAAACGTGAGACTTTGGAATAACGGGTCAACGAAAAAATTCCATTTTGTAATTATAATAATAAAGGGTTTCCCAGACTGTGAAACATATACTACTAATTGTGCATTGCATAATTTTTTGGACATTTTTTTTCTAAAACGTTTAAATAATAATAAAACAAAGTAAAATGAACCCTTTCTCATATTTTTTTAAATCTATCTATCTATCTTCTATCTATCTATATAATTTTTCAACTTTTTCATTAGCCACTTTTGCTACAATATATTTCTGTTTTATTGCAATGGGAAAATATCATTTATGAATAGAATAAAGTAATTATTTTATAATATTTTATTATTTGATTAGAAATATTTCATTTGCTTTGTATCTATTAGCATTCGGAAATACTTTTATGGTGGTACATAATGTTTTTTCTTCTTAATATGGCACAAAATTCAACGTTTGGGAGCCGATGTTACCTAACTATATCAAACAAAGAATTACATTTTTTATATATATTGATAAAAAGAAGATTTTCTTTTTAATCTCGCATTTACTTTCTGCGTCTTACTGTCCTTTTCTTTTTCTTTCTTTTTGGTCCGTTGCTATAAAAATTGAATGCCATTATTTGGGATGCGACTTTAGCAACACGTATTCCATAAATTTTGATCATTTCGACTAATATTGATATTTTTTCTAAGGAAAAGAAAATGAATTTGTAAAAACATTATCTGTTGGTGAATTAACTTCTGTAAAAAGAATTTATCTTATAACATTTGAAGTCTAGACAATAGGAACGATTTTTCCTGTTGTACCTTAGTTACGGAACTCTTACGGTTAGAAACAATCAATAAAATCTCGCTGAGCAGACGATATCAAAATGCGGGCACATTTAGAGAGGATTTCTTAAAACGAAAAAAGGCAGAACTCAATTCATTTTCCGGAGGAACTATTTCCTTGATAGCTGCGGGATTGTTGTGAGTATATCTTTGGGCAAGATAGTGTATTAGGAATTTCTATTGGAGAGCAACTATTCTCTCACTCAGTTGCTTTTCCCATATTCGTAGTTATCTCTTTTCACGAGATAGAGTGAGAGGGATTTCCAAGAGGAATTTAATTCGCTCAGTCAGTTGGATTTTCTATAATCTCAGTTCTCTCAACTTTTACACTCATCATCTGTTTAATGGAGTTATGAATAAGTGTTCGTTGCATGAATTCCAAAAGCATGCTTATCCAAGCACAATCAACTCTTTTTTTGGCAAGGTGAAATTTATAAGCTTTGAATCGTAAATGTGTTATGCGGAGGTTAAAAATAACACTTGTAAGAATTAGTTTCATGCTATACCGAAACCGCATTTTTAGATATGCATGAATGATAAATACCTAGGAACATGTGCTGTGTTATATATCCAAGTACTTTATGAAAAGCACATAAATAACAGAGATATGAAAATTTGTGCCATGTTATATTGAAGGGCGTTCGGGAAATCACAGAAGATATATATATATAAAGGAATATGTATTATGCCCTACTAAAGTTGTGCTATGAGATAAGACATATTGTTCTACATCATGCGTAGAAAAGTGGAAATAGAATAACGTAATTTTTGATGATTTGATGATATCGTTTCTAGTACGAAAAATAAACCTGAAAAAATTAATTAATAGAATTAAATTCCAGTAGTATAAAATTAATTAACAAAGTTAAAAAAAATAAATTTATTTATGACAAAAATATTTTCTAAAACTCTAATTCTACTATTATTTACTAAAAGATCCCATCAGAGTTTTTACGAAGGAATTTAATGCAAGAATTAGTTTTTGCCTATGACAAAGAACAGGTTTTTATGAAAAAAATCTTTTATTCTTCTATTAATTTATTTAATTGTTAAAATTAGTTTTATAATTATTTTTAAAGATGAGAAAATTACCTAAAAAGAGGAGTGGATATATAGAGCCAATCAAAATACTAAGTTAGAAAAATTTGTGCTTAATAATGCAATTTTATTTAAGTTTCTAAAGAATTCGTTGATTTTAATGGTTGGTATCTTAACACTTTGAAATTAAAAGCGTTTAAAGCAACTTGTAGAAACAATTTAATTTCTCTTTTTTTAAGAAATAAAAACAAAAGAATAATTTATTTATGTACCGTAATATAATGAAAATTCTTTTTACCTACCAATAGAAAGAAAGATTTTTCTTTAAAATCTGGAAAATAAATAGTTAGCAATTAATTTGAATTGTTTGGGAAATATTTTTAATTTTGCATTTTTGATAATATAATAAACATTTTTTATTCGATTTTTTTAAATACCCGTTTATAAATATGATGAAAAGATGATAAAAATCAAAAACTGGTTGAAAATGAAGTTTCAAAAAGTTACTAGATGAATTACCAATGAATTAATGATATATTATTCAAGACGAAAAAAAAATATTCTCGCATACTCTTTTTTTTATCTAGATATTTTAATGAATTTTTTTCAAGGATTTTATTCATCTTCATTCGAAATAGCTTTTTTAAACTTTTACTATTGGAAATTTTTTGCTTGCTTGTATTACTCGATGGATATTTATAGAGAACGATACTACCTTTTATTTCAGGGAGGAAAAACGAGAAAATGACGAAATCCGGAGTTCGTATAATCCTTTGAATTCATTTTTTTATAAATTTGAAATACACAAATAGTTCTTTTTTCAGCAGTCAAATATCTAATTGCGACACAGAAATCGGAAGCAAGGGCATATTTATTGAAAGTCAAAGAGAGAAAACATATTCAGTCGAAGAATTTATTTTCTTTTGTTGTTGTTTTGCTTCTGCGATTACATCAGGCACAAAAAAGATATTATGCATTTAAGTTATGTCAGCGCAAAATATTATTCCAAACCGAGAGAGCAATAAATAAAAGAGAATTATTTTTAACTTCCCTTGTCTGTTTACTTCTGATTCAAACAGATTTAACTTATAATTGTTCAAACAATTTTTACGTTTGTAAATGTCTTAATTCTGATTTAAATAGATTAGACTTATAATTGTTCTAACGATATTTACGTTTGTAAATGTCTTATTTCTGATTCAAATAGATTAGACTCATAATTGTTCATACGTTTGTAAATGTCTTAATTCTGATTCAAATAGATTAATCTTATAATTGTTCAAACACTATTTACGTTTGTAAATGTTTTAATTCTGATTCAAATAAATTAGACTCATAATTGTTCAAGCAATACGCGCGTTTGTAAATATTTTAATGAAGTCCATTCATACTCACGTAAGACATGTTATATGCTTCGCGTGAATTTTATTGCGGATTTCACCTCACAAAATCAATTAAACTCCAGCATAAAGGGGAAAAAATTCGTTCAAAAACTAACCTATCGGTTTTTATTGCAAACGGATATTGTCATGAAAAATTGTAATTAAATGTCTTAGTGAGGTCAAATTAAACTGAAGTGAAACACAGGGCATGGGTCACGTGAACTTAATTTAAGAATCCAGTGAATATTTTGTAAGAGAAAAAGCGTAAGGGAATATTCAACCCTAGAACATGAACAACTACTTTTACTATGTACGTGTTGGTTTTGTCAAATTTCTCTTTGATTTCATGTAAAATTCAGACAGATTAAATTTTTCCAAGTGTATATCCTTCACACTAAGATAAAAATATAATTTGATATTTGATAGGGATGCTTGGATTCTTAATAATTGTTAAATTCTTTTTAAATAAATTAACAAATTGCAATAATTGATTGACCTTGTGGTTTAAAAGGAGGGGAAAAAATCAAACATGCGTTGTTCAAAAATTGTTATGAGCATATTATAAATGGGCTCTCAATATTAAAAAAGAAAGCTCTATAAAACTTGTTAAATGCAAAGAATCTTATACAAGAGTTTATTTAAATATAGAAAATTTAGAAATTTAGGAAGGTTTAATGTTTTTAAAGGTTTTTCCCTCTTTATATCCTTCTTCCAAAAAAAAAAAAAAACAGTTTGGGGGTTCTCTCTGCTTTTTTAAGTCGTTTTTCGAATTTGTATCTACATCAGACTTAAATAAGTTACTTAAAATGCTCTTCATCCCTTATTTATTTATTCACATACATTGTGTATATTAGTTATGAATTATGCTCTAAATATAGAGTATGGTAAACAAAAAAAAAGGGGGGGATCCAAAAGTTTCCCATTAACTTCTTCTGCAAGGCGATTTAATATCTGTAATTGTGCAAACAGCTACAATTTTATATAATATTTACGTCCTTTGTGTTGATGGCCATATCCAACAACATTTTCGAGTTTGCTTTGGCGTAGAAAATTGACTCGCTCGACACTTAAAAGCGGCGACAGACCTTTCATCTTAAACCGACTCGACTCATTTCTGAATGTATACGAACCTTTCGCGATCTGTTGACATAGTTCCTGCGATCAAATTTGCGAACGCAAATTATCCGCGAACAAATATGTAAATCTCACGAATATCAAATATAGAACGTGAGGGTGTTTAAAGCGACAATTCGAAATATTTAGATGTTCGACGAAATTCGATAAGCTGTAACAAATGAGTAGCTGAATTGCTGAATAGGCGACCAGTTGGCTGAAAAGAATGTAAACTTGTTTGATCTCTGCAAATATGATTGCATATTAGTGCGAAGATTTCAGCTCTTAAGATATGAATTTGTAATGAAAGAAATTTAAAGGTAGTCAGTTTTCAAATAAAAGGCTGAATGAATAATGTGGTATCCATATAATTATTGATGTGAGAATTTTGTTAAATATCTAGAGGAAACCAGCATTTAGATGCGGCTAGCTATTTTTGTGCGTCATCCAATTATGATAAAACGCACTTTTATGGATAATTCAGTACTCGTAAAGAATTTATTTTGCCATTACATATTCATTGTTTACTCTCATTTAGATAATTATATTTTAAAATGCATTTGAGACATTTTTATTTATGATATTATTACCATCCTTGATTTCGTGATGTCTATTTTTCAGGCAATTCTGAAATTTTGTCTGTTTGTGTTTTTAAACTGAAGATGCTCACTAAATATTAGTATAAATAAAAATCATTGTGGTTATGTATATATAGATGCATGTCCCCCATTTGCTTCTAAACGACAGCCTCCGATTTCAACTAAATTTTACGCACTTATTCTTTGGGGCAAGAGAAAAATGCCTTTAACTTTTCAAAATTCAAAAGTTAATTATGTATTCAATTAATAAGATATCATCTGAAAATTTTCTGGATTTCTGATTTATCATCGGAGCAACTAATCTTGCAAGAAATATTTTAATATCTTCTTAAATTTCAGAATTTAAAATTTTCGAGAATGCCGTGTTTTTTTTCTCTCACTTTTTTCCTTTAATTTGCATTAATTTCTTTAAAAAATAACGCAGACGATTTTGAAAGGCAGTAAGCCTTTGATCAGTTCTTATTGTTTGGATTTTTTCAATCGTTTTTATATCGTTTGGATATTTTCATTCAGTTTGATATCGTTTGGATATTTTTATTCAATTTCATATCTTTTGGATTTTTTTATTCAATTTGATATCTTTTGGATTTTTTTTATTCATCTATAATAGTTATTTATTGGGGCCTAAAAGACCCGAAAGAAAGAACTAATATATCCTTTATTTTCAGTCATGACAAAGTCCAAGGCCAGTCAATTAAGTGGTTTAATATATTAAAAGGATTGTAATAATTTATGCAAAATTAGTTTTCTCTTTAAAATAATTATAAATCAAAGTATGTAGCGCGAGCTTTATAAGTCAGAAAACCTCTACGATACTGAAGTCGACATTTGTTATTGTGGTCATGTTACTCGGCTATTGGTCCTAGCGTCGTGGGTTAGTATCACGGCCTTCATTAGCAACATTGGTGTTCCGGACGTGATATGAACACGCACCCTTCTCATCTTTAAATTCCAATATACTTCCAGGCATATTAATTAGCATATTTGAAATAATTAAGTATTATGTTTATTACTTCTTCTCGAAGTTTGTTTTTGAAGTCTCACGAAGTTTTATATAACCATATATTTTATACTTAATTTAATCACTGTAAATTTAAAATTTATATATTTTTAATATGAAACATCTTTAAAATTTTGCAATTATTGCGTATAATACTTTATTTCCTGCAGTGGTCTATTTAGCATGTTACAAAAAATGAAAACAGAGCAGAGCGCAAATTTAAAACATAGTTAATTCCATGGTAATCAAAGCGCGTTTAAAATGTTAAATAAATGAATTTTGGGAAGAAAATTACTTAGAAAATAACATAACTGACAATATCTTTAACTTCACGTATCCTATCTTAAGTAGAAATATTTGACATTTCTATCTATATTGCTTGAAAAATAGTCTTATAATTGAAGGTTGAATTGTAGAGAATACGCAGTGTTCATGTAATACATTTAAAACTACCTGCATATTTTTTTAAGCATTGATTTTATATTTATTTTGTCAGACTGCTTTATCTGCTTTAATGGCAAAATTTAAAATACAAACAGGTTTCAAAATTTTTCTTTAAATGGACATTTTTATTTTGGGAAATGTTTTAAGAAATTAGCAAGCGATTTATACAAATAATTTATAATGTATTGATGGAAACATTGTTTACCTCCATTTATATAAATATAACAGCTTAAATTGATAGCGTCTACCCGTTTATAACAGCGACGTATTAGACTAATGACCGCATTTTATTAGACAATCTCTACAAATTAACATGTTTTAATTAAACTAAAGATTGGCGTTTTATAACATATTGCCCTAAGTACAATGAACAATAATCTTCATTTTCCCCACCAATTCTTAAATAGACTTGTCTTAAAATAAAAGGATCTTCTTTATAAATCAGTCAATATAGAAATACTTGCTATTTATTATTTAAACAATATTTATATTATAAAGTATTTCCGTTTGTAATAATTACATATATATGTATAAAAGCATTGATCAGTTTTTTAAACAATCTCTAACTCATTACCATGTTTTATTTTAACTAAAGATTGGTACTTTATACTATATTGCGCGAAGTAGAATGGACAACAATCTTCATTTCCCCACCAATTCTTAAATAGACTTGTCTTAAAATAAAAGGATATTCTTTATTCATTAGCCAATATAGAAATACTTGGGATTTATTTTTTCAACAATCTTTATATTATAAAGTATTCCCGTCTATAATAGTTACTTATATATGTATAAAAGCATTAAACACGTTTTGCTAGGCAACCTCTAACTCATTACCATGGTTTATTTTAACTAAATATTGATATTTTACACCATATTGCGCGAAGTACAATGGACAACAATCTTCATTTTCCTCACCAATTGTTAAATAGACTTGTCTTAAAATAAAAGGATCTTCTTTATCCATAAGCCATTAAAGAAATACTTGAGATTTATTATTTCAACAATCTTTATTTTAGAGGACTTTCTTTTGGAGACACTATCTCACCAAAAGATGCGAAAGAGATAACAATGAGGTAGAAGTGAGATTTAGAAGGAAGGGGGGGGCAGCAAATAGAGGGTGGAAGGAAGCAAATCGAAGAGGGGGGAAGGGAAGGATGTTAGGGGCCGAAGCGATGTGTTTGTCCAATCCTTGTGTTCCGGGAAATATCGATTTCTAACTGCCATCCAATGTTTCTGGTCATCGAGCCGAACACACGATGCCTCGGGCATACCAATTTCAATCCCACCCTTCGGTCTACGCCCTCACCCATCGCTTGCCTCCCCCTACAGAAAGTCGCAGGAATATCAAGATAAGTGTGCGAGAAAAGATTCGGCAGATTCTTCCGTCGCTCTCCCCACATAAAAGCTTCCCGTATAAAAATAGACATAAAAAAATGAAAGCAATTTCCGGCAAAAAAGAAATGTAACATAAACTATTTCGTTTCTTTCTTTTATATTCGATATAAAAAAATGGGGAGAAAGAATCGCTTTCTTTTTATACATTAGTTTGGGAAACAAAAATTCTTGGCTGGGGGTTCTTTTGGTGGATATGTGTTCAGGTGGATATTTTTTTTTTTTTTTTTTTTTTTGTTCATTTTTTGATGATAGTCTTGCTCAAAAGAAATTTTCTTTGTTCATCCAATTGATTTCGTCTTTTTTCATTCCGTTCGCTCTGATGATGTCTTTATTTCGGGGAACTCAATATTTGCTGATATTTTTTTGTTGTTTTTCCAAGTCTGGTTAATTTTTTTTTCACGGCAGATTTTATTTCTTATGAACAAAAATAATACCAATAATGATAAATAAAACTAACAGTGTTTAAGTGTTAAGTGAGATATCCTCCATATGTAATATGATATTTTTACCCCCCCCAAAAAAACTACGTCAGGGATATATTTTTAGTTATGAGGTGATTTACAGAAATATTTTATTCTGTGAATTAAATAATTCAAAGTTGCCTTTCACTTCTAAGAAGAGACAAACGTTCTAAACTCCACGATCCATAAGAATCCCATGAATGACGTCAAATTTATGTAGATTAAAAAAAAACCTGCGAATTTATTTTATAACTTAGAATACCAAAATCATAAAACATTTGTGCTTTCTTCTTTACCGTCGTGCTTCTTTCCTGCTGTCAATATTTTTACAATTGAGATAACTCTTTTCTCAGTAACTACTTTGAAAACTGATCAAAAATGAATATTAGATATTTTGAATCTTAAAAGATAAATATTTTCTTTCGTTTTTTTTTTGTAAAAAATAATAGAAGTGCCTTTAATAATACACTAACAGGAAAATATAATTCGACTTCATAATTTTGCAATAATTTCAGTCCCGAGTAGTAAGTATTAGCAAAATTCATACGATTCGGATTCATTAAATTTACAATCAAATTTTAATAGGCATGCATACTTTTTTAAAACCATATTGAACATGATTAAGACAATTCTATATTCTATAGTAAATCAGAAAAAACAAAAAAAATGATGTTTTCAAGGATTTAATTACTGGATGTCTTTTTTTAAACTGAATTTAAAGGATTAAAATTTTCTTAGTATATTTTTGATTCGATGCAGTTTTCCCTAAAATTAAGTAATTATTTCATACAACTTGAAATAAAAAAAGGTTTAGTATGCATACCTTTTTTGCGAAATTTCTATTCTGCATGTAATTATGTATCAAAGTTATTAATTTGTTTCAAAGTCGTTCAACAAAACACAACGAAAACCAGCAGTCTTTCAATAATCGTTTGCTTGCAATCTTTTAAGTTTGTTTGTTTTTTCCCTCTGGACTGCTGGTTTTCGTTGTGTTTACTGAAACGATATGAAACAGAGATACATAGCTTGAATAAATAAAATAGCAGCTGATCAGAAGTTATGTTTTCATTATTCTGTTTTCTTTTTTTCTTTTTTTTTATCAACGATATTTATAACCTTTGAAGCGATTCAAAAGAAGTCTTTTTGCAATGATTATTGGTATGATATGTTACAGACTTATAAAACTAATGCTTACAATACTGAGATATGTTTATATTTCGGTAAAAAAAATTTCTGTCAGGAAATATGAGACATAAAATTATTTTCTTTTGTTGGCAGGAGAGATTCTAGTTTTAAATATACATATGATGATATCATTATATATATGATATTAATTTTACAAAAGTTTGAAAAATAAAGTTCAAAAAACAATTTCCTTAGCCTATGCAAAAGTCCACATAATTTCATCATACCGAGAGTTGTTTGTAATATTTTATTTTTTTTTCTTCCCCTAATTTCAATGGAATGCCCAAAGAAGGCAATATAAATTGAGAACTAAATAAAAAGTATTTTATTAAAAATAAATAGAGAAAATTAGTAGTAGAAAATAAAGACAGAGTGATAAATAACCCGATATCTGCGTGATTAATGTTTTTTACGAGTTTTTTCAACTTATAAGTCATTTCAACAATCCTTAAAATTTTGATACTTATGGGGAAAAGATATTTTTGGAATGAATTATAATAAAAGGGAAAAAATCTCGGTGATATTTTTGTTTCTGGATAAATATAATCAGTAAAAATATGAACAACCTACAAGATGTACTATATAGGTGCAATAAAAACTAAATTATAATTCATAGTTATTGTGTTTAAAAAAGTTGTTGCCCTTATTGTTTAAAAAAGGATTTCATTGTACCGTTCGAGTTCGTTTATTGTTTGATGGAGAAACATGTAACAAAATTAAAATTATTGCCTTAACCCTTTCAGTCCTGAATTTTTAAAATGTGGAATACAAAAAAAAAAAATGGTGGACATTAGTGATAAGAGTAATTAAGAGAACACCCAAATTTAATTTCCTCTCATTTCGAATTTTGAATAAGAAGGAACATATTTTTAAGTTGAGTTGAAATCTAGATATTTGATATTTGATTCGAAAAGCTCATGAAAAATCTTCATCCTATACTTGTATGAGAAGATTGAGAACTTGTAACTCAAACTGTAAGTCAGATTCCACTAAAGATCTACATTCATGCGGATCCACATTCATTTTTTGTCATGAATATAGATCACCATGGCGTTAAATTTAACCTCATTCTATTGGAGTAGAGTTGAAGTTTCAATGCGATGTGTTGGCTTAGATGTCGTCATCTAACCATGCTTTGACATTGCCAAGTCAGTTCCAAAATACATTGCTTCAAAATAAGATGCTTCTGTAACTAAAAATCGAGAGTTCGTTATAAACTTTTCCGCTATGTTTTTAAAAATTCTAGGGAGATTTCTAGAGTTCTGCCTTATTAGAAATAGTTTCAAAGCACTCTGCAAGTAAGGGATTTTTTTCTTTATTTGTTTCCAAAATGTTTTAGAAAGAAAGCGGAACGAAACAAGAACTACAGTTCCGCATGCGACTAAGCAGGGCCGTTTTCTAGACGAAAGCAAAATCGCGGGATTTCATATTGGCCGCTGATTCATTGGCAAAGGCGGGGAAATAATAATATATACATATCTGTATTCCATTCTCTTGCCAGAATGAAGACGACCGTAAAAATCCGGAACGAAGGACTGAGGAACTCTCGACATCTATTGGGGGATTTGTGGAGACCATCGTCGGATATCTCCAGCAAGAGTCAGCTCTATCCTTTTACGGTTCCTTCCTCTTCTCATGCAGAAAGAAATTCTTCCCCCAAATAAAAATAAAAATGTTTCCTCTCCTGAACGTGATACAAATTTCTTCCGCGGACTCGAGATGGTAAAAAAAAAGTGACAGAAGCGGATAAATGGAAAAGATTCCCAAGGAATATTGAATGAATTATTCATGGATTCTCCTCCACTCTTCAAGGGCTGCAGAAGAAGCGAAGGAAGGTAGGGAGGCAGTGTCTGTAGCAAGGAGGCTGCAGCTTCGGACAGAAATTCCATTTCGTTCGCTTTTCCAGTAGTGTGGGAAAGGGAATATTCCCTGGGAGTCCACCGTCTCGAAAATCGGGAAAACTTTTTGATTTCTTTCCAGGGTTGCTACAGCAGAAGCGATGCCAACTTGATTCCGGGAGGGGAAATAAAATAAAATAAATAAACAAAGAAGGAATAAAAAAAGATTACCTTGGGATTTTGGCACCGGAAACTGAAAAGATAGATACTTCCAGCTGTATTTGGAAGGCCGTGGAAGCAACGAGGCTTTATAGAAATAATAATAATAATAATAAAAGTTTATGATTACTATATTCGAATTCTACCAGATATGGATGGCATCAAACTCAATGAATATAGAATCTTATTTTTGTTTTTACGAGAAGAGATTGTTCCCAAATGAATACGAAGGTAATACTCCCTCGGTGTCTCAGTTTCCTATTTTGAAATATATTAGCGTTTTATAAATTCTAATTTTTGCCGTGAAGGTGAATATATATGCTTGAAAGTAGTATATGTTTCAGAATACCAAATTTTTCTAAAGGTTTATTTTTCTTACTTTGCAAAAAAAAAAAAAAAAAAAAAAAAAAACGAATAACGATTAAATTTTCTGAGATAATTTGTAACGAATATTTAATTAAAAATTACGAATTGTGTTTACAGGAAAAGAATTAAAATCATATAGATCAACAAAGAAGGATAAAAAAAATACTTACTTTAAGATTTTGATTCGGAAATTGAAAAAAGATAGATATTACAGATGTATTTGAAAGGCGTTTTATTTTTAATATTATTATTTATCAGATCCCCCCCCCGCAATAAGGTAGAATTTTGTCGTTGTATTTTAAACAAAAATATTCAGATTGTTCTATTACTATATTCGAACTCAACTAGGCATGGCTTCAAGTTTGACAAATCCAGAATCTTGTTTCTTTTTTTAATTTAATTTATTTATTTAAACGGATTCCTTCCAAATGAATAGAAATTCTTCTACTGTGTTTCATTTTGTAGTGTTTTGAAATTACGAATTGTGTTTACAATTTTTTTCCTGTATTATCTTATAATTTTCCTGTTTTCCATTATAAGAATTTTATTTTCGAGTTTCAATAAAATAAGCGACAATTTAGATGAATATAAAGCCTCATTTCATTTTTATGAAAATAGTTTTCTTATAGCTATAAAAATATAATTTTTCCTATGTAAATCAATTTCAGCGAAATTATACACAAATTCATAGTATTTTATCAATTATTAAACTGTTTTGAAACATATAAATGTTTTATAAACCCTTGTTGTAGTTCAATACTACTACTTTCTGTAAAGTAAATAATGCTAAGTCCCATTCATATGTAATTTAAAAACAGTCATGAATCTTTATGGCAATTTCATTTTCATGCGTAATTGAATTAAGCATAAAAATTAATGAATAGCAACTTTTTCTTCTGTTATTTTCAGAGAAAGAAAAAAAGAACTTTTTTTTTTCTCTGAAAAGAATGTTAGTTTTGAAAAGAATGATAAAAAAAGAGAATGTTCTTTTTTGGAAAAGTGTTGAAGAAAAACGTAAAATCCCACGTTTAGAACAGTTTCAGTTGAGTTATGTGATATGCGTAAATGCGTTATAAACCACTAATCTAATTCGATATTACATTCTGTATATCTACATGTAATTCAAATCCCTTATACATTGTTTGAGATCATGCAGAACATGCTATTGTTTACATTGAACATCCTTTTTTTTTTAATCTACTGCATTCTTTATAAATAATTATTAAGACTCAGAAATTAATTTTTAAATTTAGATAGAAAAAGTAAGATTTATCATATTCATTTTCTATAGTAAATCAGTGCAAAAAAGAATACTTCAAAAGCCACAGTTCAAACTTCTTTTCGTAACATTGCCATTTATTTAGAATGTAGGATTTGCCGTACTTTGTTAAGTCACACCAGAGTTTCCGCCCACACCCCCTCCCTCGAAGGCGCACGGATTTAAACCCCTAGGGCTGAATGACCGGTCCGTCACAACAACACTGGTGGGAACTGTGGTTGAATTCTCAGGGCCATCACCGACTACGGTACAACCCTTCCCGTAGGAAAAGATCGGGAGCGAACTAACCGCCGCCTATTAGTGTACCCTTCAGGATGGCGAGATCCAAGAAACATGCCGGAAGCATCTCATCCTCATTTCGAGGTCCCCCCCCTCCCGGGAGGAACTGTAATTTGTAAAATAAAAGTAATACCAGAGAGGTTTATGCTTAAATTAAGATAGGAAACATAAGATTTTTCGTATTTATTTTCTGTTGTAAATTGCTGCAAAATAATATACACCGCAAGTGAATTAAAAATCCTTTTTATCTTGATCATTAATTCATAAATGTAAGATTTGCTCTCTATTTTAAATATGACCTACTGAGTTTCATCCTAAGTATTTTAAATAGTAATAGCTACGATTTTACTTTAAATTTTTAAAGAATATAACATGCGATTTGCATTTATTTTGCGACAGATCACCAATAATTTCTTTTATTGGAACCAATTATAGATAGGGATTTGATAAAAATGACTCTTTGGTTTATTTTTAATTGAAATTCAGAATGAAGGGCTATTTCGAAAATTTTTGAAAAGCGTTTCTTAAAAGGAACAAATATTTTGATCTTAAGTTTTTTACTATGGGTGATAATGAAAAAGAAAAGAAAGCAACCAGAAAAAGCATTTCACTCAAAACTAAAATGGAAGTCATTAGAAGATT
>JAOUZG010020776.1:3841142-3856082 GCA_026289955.1 Argiope argentata | reverse complement strand
ATATTTCAATTAAGCATTTTATAGGAATGTAAAGTAACAAGAAGTTCAACTAAAACATTAGCTCAAATTTTAATAAAAGGGAAGAAAGCATAAAAGTAAGAAAATGTCCTTCAAGCATTCGACGATTCTGTTGTGCTTTCAGCACAAACAATCGAAATTTATTAATAATCTGTTTCATCGGAATATATCCTATATGTTAAAAAGGAGCACAATTTTAATTCATAAAATTTCAAATACGAAGAAAGAGTTCGAAGTATACGTTATTAACATATTCAAACGTTTTCTTTAGTCTTAATCAGCGCGTGGTTTTAAAATATGAATTTCTTAAATTTATTGAATTTTAAATCCATGAATTACTATATAAAAATATTTCCGCTACATTCTCTATATAGAAACGAGCCATTCGGTACAACTTCGGTAAAATTTATCATCTATGAATAATATGAAACAAAAAGAATAATATGAGAAGACTTTTGTCAGAACTTTTTTCTTTCTTTCAGCCTAAGTTAATTTCTGTATTTTTATATCCATAACATTAAGAAAAACAAACTAACATTGCACCTATTCTTTATAAGAAATAATGACATGGAAATTGCCTTTTATGTGCTAAATATAATCTTCTTAAATAATAGTTTATTATTCAACTCACCAGAAGAATGAAATAATAATAAGATTTAACAATTTCCTCATGATGTGTACCATTATTTAAAATATCTGATAACAATGTAAAAAGTAATCATTATTTATTTTCTACAAAATTTCTAATATCCATTGTGATTGTATATGAGTAGGAAAATACCTCGTTTACAGATAGCATTTATAAAGTGAAATTAAAATTGTCAGAAGCAAGCAAATAAGTCGTAATAAAAAACTAAGTTGATTTGTAAACTCCTTCGGTGATAATATTTTAAAGAAGATATTAACTTTTTAATATAGAAATAATTTTTATTGTGACAGTATATGAATCAATTAAAGGAAGTAAGTCTTTCTTCTAGAGATGCAATTTTTAAAGTTAAGCTTAAAATTATCAAATACGAACAAATGAACCTTGCTGTGACAGAAAACTAAATTGATTTGTAATCTTTATTCTTCCACAATAATTCTTTAAATGAGGAGAATAATTCAATTTTTATGAGAAAAATAATTTCAATTGTGGCAGTATATGCGTAATAGAAAAAAAAGTCCTCGTTTAGAGATAGCGTTTCTAAAACGGAACTTGAAATTGCCGATTGCAAACAAACAAGCCTTGTAGTGACAGAAAACTAAATTGATTTGTAATCTTTATTCTTCGACAATAATTCTTTAAATGAGTAGAATAATTCAATTTTTATCAAAAAATAATTTCAATTGTGGCAGCATATGCGTCAGTTAAAGGAATAAAACCCCTCGTTTAGAGATAGCGTTTCTAAAACGGAACTTGAAATTGCCGATTGCAAACAAACGAGCCTTGTGGTGACAGAAAACTAAATTGATTTGTAATCTTTATCCTCCGCCAACAATTCTTTAAATGAGAAGAATTCTCGCCGCTCATCCTCCATCTTCAGCAGGTGGGAATAATCGAGGTAGAAACATAACACAATCAAGTTATTTGAAAACCAGCTACAACTCAGTTGTTTGCTTTAGAATTTGGATGGTAATGCGGAGCAAACTGCTTCAAGTCATCTTAAAAGAAAGACTTCTAACAACAGTTCTAAGCCAAATCCTGTCCCAATAACACCGCATCTTCAAGACAACCTTATCCCAATCTTTTTCTGGCAGGTGAGCCACCTCAATGAAAAATTCTGTTTCACCCTAGCCTGAAAGAACATGGAGGGGGGGGGGGAGGGAATGCACGGGAAAAATGAGACATAAAGGTAGGTGGGATAGAGGAAGATAATACTGGGCTGTATTCCCCCCCCCCTCTTGCTTGAACCCTCCGAATCGCGGCCAACGCGAAACGTCAGAGCTCGTGCGTTCCTCCGCCAATCAATGAAGACCCCAAGAACATAGGAGCCCGAAAGCTATGCTCGGCCAATCAGGAACAATGCTGGTGCCTGGAAAATCGATAGGGCCTTCTGTAAACACCCCTGCAGTGGATGAAGATATGGATGAACACTTTTAGGAGAAGGGGGTGAATTCACGGGCAAGAGGAAGAGGGGTTGGGGTACTTCAAGAACAGACTCCATACTTTGGCGACAACTCTCGTAGTTGTATTGGCGGTGTCACACAGTTTGTAGGAGTTTCAAAGTGGTTGATGCTACCCATTCTTAACCCACAACCAACTTCTGATCCTGAACACACAAACGTATCTACTTTTGTAGAGCTAAACGAATCGAATCCCGACAAGAATCGAACCCATTCTGCAGACTTTTCAACACATTTCGTACCCTTCTTTTGAGCTAAGGGAGTTTTCAATTCGATTTAGACGTTAGGCTGATACAAATCTCCTATATGTATACTGTAAGAACCTTAAGCAATTTCAAATGTTGGAATGGATTTTCGCGTATTAAAGAATTAATTTTCGGCTCAATCTAACACCACTTACTTCCTACAGCGGGACTTACTAAAAAAGGCTTATAAAGGTTTAAAATAAATGAACTTTTTTGAGAGGGGGAGGAGATATATTATTAAAAAGCGTGCTCTTCCGAAAGAAAGAATGAAAAGCAACGTTAATTAAAATTTCTCTTTAAAAATTGTCTTTGCGAAAATTAATTTTCCTAATCTAGATTAGGAAAATTAATTTTCACGAAGATTATAGTATTTTCTACCGTTGCTTTTTAATTCTTGTTTTTTAAAAAAGAAATCTGTGTGTGAAAAGAGAATGTACTAGTTGAGAAAAAAAATAATGATATCAGTATTTCATTACTTTGTTTTATTAATAGTAAGTAAAAGTGCGTAAAATGTTAATATATAAAATGAAATAGGCTGATTCTTCTCTAAAGATACGACCGATATTTGCTATTGGAAAATTGCATTGTACCTAATTTGCTTATATAACTTCAAGTTTCTTTACTATCCACATAGATTAAAATCAGAATAATGATTTTAGTAGGTTTTCCCGTCTCCTTATAAATTCTTTGTTTTTTTGTTGTTGTTAATGTATTTTATATAAATTCTTGCAAAGATCGATATACCGTCAAAAAATTATGTTTAGTTTCTAAAATCATTCGCCTTTTTCTGCATAGTTCATTGTGAAAGGTAATGGGATTAACAAAATAACATTATTTAATAAACATGTAATTAACATGAAATTCACTCATGTTTTAAGTAAAAAAAAAGAAGAAAAATTGAGAGTAATTTTTAGCTGCGATTATAATTGAGATGACACAATAATTAGCTGTGATTATAGTTGAGATAACTTTTTTAATCATAGAAACTTTGATAAGTTTCTGATGAAACTGGTAAGCGGATATAAAGAAAAGCCATTCCACTAGGAATTAAAAAATACAAAGAAGGAAAAAAAATAATTTTTTGATGAGGAATATTGAATTATTGCTCTGAAAACTATAACACCTAACTAATATATATTGTTTAGCTTTTCTATAGACATGATTTTGTGAATCGGAAGGTAAAATTTTTGCAACAAGGATGCGGTTGTTTTTGTATTCAAAGATTTCTGGAAAACCTGTTCCAAAAACCTGGAAAAAAATCGTTCGAAAAACATAAAAAATATACTCCGACTATTTCTCTTCATTCTAAGTGTGAATAAAACAGTGTTTGATAACTTTCAGAAGTATAATTTTTCCAAAGTCCAATAGTTTAAATCAAATTACAAGGAAATAAGCATTTAAATTAATTTCCTTACTGATGGGAATGATAAATCTCGTTGTTTTCGAATTATCAAAGATTCGTAATTCATTTTAGAAATTTTGTTTACAAATTAATTTTTTAAATATGAATTTATAAAAAATCAGGGTTAAATAACTTTCAGAAGAATAATTTTTCAAAACCCCAAAAGTTTAAATCAAGAAGCGAGGAAATAAACTTTTAAACTGATTTCTTTTCTGACGGAAGCGGTAAATGGATTGTTTCCGAATTTTCAAAGATTCGTAATTTATTTAATGAGTTTAGTTTAAAAAATTAATTTTTAATATGAAAAATAGATAATTGCAGTATATTTTTTATTAATGACTATATATAGGACGAGCGAAAGTAAATAGTCAAAGAAACAATTGCTGCTTGCATTTTCAAAGATTGTTTCAAAATTTTTATGCGCATTAAGCTGAGATTAATGGTTTTTAAATAACAAACACGGGATTCCGTTTTGTTAATTTCATTCCTGCAAGTGAAATAGTATCTCGACAATTATATGATATTCCATTTAGAGAACATTATTCATCGTTTAAGTGAGCGAATTTAAGTTAAAATATCATTGATTACTTTTGAAAATAAAAGACCGTTAGTCCAATACTTCCAGGTTTTTAACGTTTCATTTCATGTTTTTACCTATGTTCAGTGCATAACTGAAAGGTCAACAAAATACTAACATTTTCCCACCATCCTGATGGATACTCGACTTTTTCCTGAGTACAGTCGCCAGGAAGTACACCCCTAAAGAAAACCTAGAGTCCAATATTCTGTCTGGAAAAATTCTTTTCTAGTGTGGAAAGATCAAATGTAAAATGGGCGGGGGAGAAGCAGTGAAGCAAAAGAGAAACGTTCTATCCAATCGACAATTCATGCCCACGGTCTTCTCGCAACAGTCTTTATTAAATTTGGAGGGATTTTTTTTCCTTTTCCCCCTGCTCCCTTCTTTCGATTTATTTGCTGGAATACTCGAAAGGGTGCAAGACTGACTAAAATAGGTACGACTCGTTTCAAATTCTGCGTTTCCAACTGAAAATGTCGGGCCGGTGAATTGGACTGCGTTACACGTTCCGGGTTTTGATTCACTTCACCGGGGACTTCGGACTTGAGGGAAAATAGAAAGAAAAAGAAAGGGGAGAATGTTCCAATTGCCAGGCACTCTCGAGAAGTGTTTTGTATTAGTTGTGCACAGTAGAAGTGGGAAATCTCATTCTTGAAAAATATGGTGGCGGGAGGAAGGATGGGTTCAACAATATTCAAACGATCTTTCGTCGATACTAAGTTACGAACCGTTCAACATACTTGAACTAGAAAATCGATGTTTTTCAAAATTCCTTAAGGGAGTAGAAGAATTTTAAACAACAATCTATGATTTACTTTTTAAAAACATATATTTTTAGATACATTTGAGTTGCTTCAATTTATTAGTATTGCATTTCCAATATTGCATTTTTACATTTTAAAATTATTTCTCAAAAACAATTAAGAGAAACAACTTCCAGACGATCATTCATCTTCAAAGTTACAAACCGTTCAACATTCTTGAACTAGGAAATCGCTGCTTTTCAAAATTCCTTAAGTGAGTTGAAGAATTCTAAACAGCAATCTACATTTTACTTTTTAAAAACATACATTTTTAGATACATTTCAGTTGCTTCAATTTATTAGTATTGCATTTCCCATAATGCATTCTTAAATTTGAAAATTATTTCTCAAAAATAATTATGAGAAACAACTTTCTTCGTCTACAAAGTTACATTCTTGGAATAGGAAATCACTATTTTTCAAAATTATTTCAAAGAGATTAAAAAAATTAAAAAAAAGCTTCAAATTGATTTTTAAAAACATATTAATTTTAGATACATTTCAGTTGCTTCAATGTATTAGTATTGCATTTCCCGAATTGCATTCTTAAATTTGATAATTAGTTTTTAAAAAATGATTGGAAGAAACAACCTCCAGACGATTCTTCGACTGCAAAGTTACGAACTGTTCAACATTCTTGAACTAGGTAATCACTATTTTTCCAAATTCCTTAAGAGAATAGAAGAATTTTAAACAACAATCTTTAATTAACTTTTTAAAAACATATGAATTTTAATACTACATTTCTAATGAGGCATTCTTAAATTTGAAAATTATTTCTATAAAATATTTCAGAGAATAAAATATTTTTGAACAATTGATGTTATTTAATATATTAATGCCTTTTAAAGTAATATAACATTTCTCATTACAGTTATGAATCTCTCAACATTCTAAAACTAGGAAATCCCTATTTTTCAAAATTCTTTAAGAGAATAGAATAAATTTAAATAACAAGTTGCTATTTACTTTTCAAAAACTCCTTTTTTTTGGATACATTTCAATGTAAACTTTTTGGTATCTTTTTTTTCCAGTGAGACATTCTTAAATATGAAAATTATTTCTCCAAAATAATTAAGAGAATAAAAGTATTTTTTAACAACATACGAGTTATTTACTCTATAAATGTTTTTTTAAGTAAATATGTAATTTATTATTACAGTTATGAGCTGTACAACATTCTTGAACTTGGAAATCCTTATTATACGATGTTCATTATGAGAGTGACATAATTTTAAATAACAAACCGCTGTTTACTTTTTAAACACTTTTGGAAACATTTCAATAATTTAAACAAATAGGTCCTATATCGTCATTTTTGAATTCATGAAATGTTATTTCCCACAAATCTTTAAAAAAATAAAAGAATTCTAAACAATTAATGAATTATTTGATTTTAAAAATCTATTTATTCCTTTTTTAAATATAATAAAAGGAATTTAAACCAATCCGTGAATCAATTTTTTTTTCATAAACCAAGTGTAGAAATCCTGACTTGATTTTCTGATTCTGTTTGATCGTTGGTCTATCATATATTATTTATTTGTATTTTGTAATGAAGAGCTTTCTACAAAATTATTTATTTTTAATTATTTCTTTTGAAATGTTACGATTTTCAAAGGGAAAAACTATGTTTTAGCAATTTTACAGAAAACATATCAATTATAAACAAAAAGAAATCAAGAAATGAAAAAAAAATTGAATGTATGTTAATTCATTGAACTAAAGAGGTCAAACGGATGCCAAATATTTACAAAAAGATGATTTTTTTTTACAAAAAGATTAATTAATTTAGATTTACTTTAATCAATAACGATTAAAGTTTATCTTATCAAGAGATAAGATAAACTTTAAAGCCAATTTTGTCCCAAATATAGAGAAGTTAATTTTTCATTACCTTAAGCAAAATTCAATCATTCATCGTTTCAGTTATAGTTTAATTTACACGTTTGAATTGGAAGATTCCAGCAAATTATAATTTGAAAAACATACGAAAATAGGGGCAGATTTTCGTTTTTGAACACCAAATTATGTTTGATAATTCAGTAATACCAGAAACCACCATGAATTTCATTCTCTAATGATGGACTCATTTCAAATTTACTTTCGAGATACATCATCATTGAAAATCTTACTACTTATCTATAAGAGATAAATTCTTTTGGATGCATTTCAACCAATTTTTCATTTATAGTCGGGTATAAATATTTTATCCTCGTTTGTAAAATAAGAAACAAATTAAGTAATTATACTTCGGATTTCAAGGATCCACTATTTAGTTGTTTAACAATACAATCTGTCTTAATTTTCTAAATTTTAAAATAGGAAAAAAGACTGAATTTCTTGAATAAAATAATAGAGGTTAAAATTATTTCAAGAATACTTTTTAATTAAAAATATAATTTTTAGCAAAAAGGAAAACGTTTTTTAAAACAAAAATTATTTCTGAGAACAGAAGTTTCAATCATTGTCTTCGCAAGGAATAGGTTTTAATATATGCTTGATAGAAATACATGTATTATTTACATTTCTTAATAAATATTTCTTATTAATTGAATCTATCTACCACTAAGAAAGATTCGATTAAAAATATTCTTAGAAAATCAAAGACTTTAATTTTTTTTGATCAAGATATCTAGAAGCACGATCACTATTATGAAATAATCATTTTGAATTTGAAAACTGGACATTTGAGTTTAAAAAAAGGTCTAGGTTTAAAATTCCAAAATGAAAAGCAAAAACGCATATATTCTTAAAAACTCAGAAAGTTGAAAAGTTTTCAGTATCATTATTGAATTTACGAAATTGAGATGCAAAAGCAAATAAAATATAGAGTATTCGCAGACATTGACGTACAAATCTTTTTGAAAATTTTAGCAAAAACTCCCACAAGTGTGTATCCATTATCATACAGAAATACAATACGAAATGGAGGAGCATTTTGATTAACAAAAGTTTAGCCTTCCCCCCAAATCGAAAACTCTATTCTTTGTATTAAATCGAATCCTTCGGTATTTTAGTCCTTAAAACGGAGTCTCTTTTATTCCTAGAATAAAAATAACCCTTTTTTCGACTCAGCCTGTGAAGTTATTGCCTTTTTAACGTAAATCCTTATCTGCAACGTCGAAGAACAAGAGCAAGCAATACAGTTGTTCGTCAACTGAAATATAAACTCAATATTAGTTTTTTTCCGACGTTTTACTAGGATAATTCAAATGATTGAAAGACTTATTTGTTGTCGTGTTTTCTTATCGTCTTTTATTTCTGGGGAGATATTGTGTCTCGCGTAAAGAAAATGAAGCTGCTCGGATCCCACTCGTAGAGGAGCAATCCTACCAGGGCAATAGGGCAGGAAAATATTTCAGCTATCGAAAAACGAAAAAAGAAGTTCTTTTCCGTTTAGTATTGCAAATAGGACTTGCCGCCGTTTTACTTTCGCGAAACATCGAAATTCAATAAACGCATCTTTCTTTTAGAAGAAATGCTTCCTCTTGCGAGTGTTAAGAAAAATGGGAAAAGGGGAAAGCAGTTTTCGAGATCAGAAAAATAAAATTGTTAAATTTTTCACACGGAATTGAATTCTACGGGACGTATTCGAGGAATAAGAAAAAGGAAAAAGCGCCTTCCTTTTTTTTATTATTTAGATGACTCGAAGCTTTTCCAGCGACGATAGACTATACAACGTGTTAATTTTATTAAAGAATGCTCAGTTGTAAAGCATGAGATGCAGATGGTAGCTTATATTAAGTTTGATTTTTCGTTCCACCTCAGAAACAGTTGTTTAGAAGAATGAATTGTTTCATCTTTTGTTTTTGAAAGTATTGTTTTAAAAAAATCCAATTCTATTAAACCCGTGCAAAGTATGTTTTTATTCTTGATATAAATCCTTATCCATTTGCGTAGTAAGGATAAATGGCGCCTTGGAAATAATAATGTTTTTCGCCCTTTGATGGTTTTACTATTTTAATAATGATGTCAATTTATTAATGTCTGTTCCCTTTGCGTCACTTAAGACTGGCTACCGGAGCTTCTATACCTTCTGATTACTGACCACAGTCATTTTAATTTTGGGGTTAATTCCTTAATCCTTTGTATACCAAGGATATATGGCAACCTGAGTGTAACAACGTTTTTTGCCTTTTCATGGTATTTCTATAATGATGTCAACTTATTAATGCCTGTTCCGTAGGAGTCACTTAAGACTGACCACAGTCATTTTATTCTTGGGATAAATTCTTTACCATTTGTATAGTAAGAATAAATGATGTCCTGAGCTAGACAGTGCTTTTCGCCCTTTCATAGTATTTCTGTTTTAATAATGTTATCAACTTACTAATGTCTATTCATTTCGCGTCACTTAAGACTATACATCTATATCTCTAAGACTATGAACATCTATATCTCTTGATTACTGACCACATTCATCAACCCTCGATTAATCACAGTATATAAACAATACACTTGCATTCTTCATTTATTAGCTTCTTTTAAACCATTAAACTTTGATTTTTCCTGTAGAATACTCAATTACTGAATTAATATACTACAATTTTAATAGGATTGTACTTTAATACAGGACGTACTCCACATTTTTATTAGGACTAATTATCTTAGTTTAATGAAGAAAAAGAAAGAAAATTGGATGAAGATTATCTTATTTTCACAAGATATATTGTGACATGTAAGAGTGAAAATGGTTGAGATTTTGATTAAGCAGCCAATTTTTAGAGATGAATATATCGAAGAAACTAAAAATCAGAACCTATGACCCGGATCAATATATCGTAAAAGAGATTTCATATTCACGAAATATTTTGTGGCCTTTAAGAATAAAAGTGAATGTGATTTGAGTTAAATAGTCAATTTTCAGAGATGAATGTGTTTAAAAAAATTAAAATCAAAACCAACTAAACACACCACTGAGAAGAATTTATATCCGAATGATATATTGCGACAATTTAAGAAAGAACATAATATCGACTTGTACTAAACCGACAATTTTTAGAGATGAAGGCATTTATGAAATCTAAAAATCTTCTTTTATTCAACAATATCAGCAAGTAGTTTTCGTTATGTATTATTATTTTAAGTAACTCTTTCATACAACGTAAGTTCTTTGATATTTTAGTATAATATCTCATTAAATATACATTTTAATAAAATCTCATTTAAATAAAATTGAATTAATTATCGTGCCAAATGTCCTCCTTTATCTCAAAGTTTAAATCATTAGTCTAAGAAGCTTTAGGGAATACACAGAGGAAAACTATTGCCTATATAACGCAATGTCGAAGGGAAAAAAGATATTTGCACGAAAAAGATAAAACAGAGCATGATATAAGAACTAAAATCTCATTTTAAATAATTTTTAATTAATTAAATTAATTATTTTTAATTATTTTTTTTATTTACAGATCTTAAAATACCTTATATCAATATACGTTTCTTTGATCAATACAAGTCTCGTCATTAATCATATAAGATAAACTGTATATGGAATTTTTTTTCAAGTTTGGATATTAGAATTTACTATAGTAACAATCAATGTTTTTATTTATTTATTTTTTATCTGGACCTATGATAGGTAAACAGAAATTAAATAAAAGCAGGCTTTTTAGAAATTTACAAAATTATTTAGATATTTAAGACTGAAGTCACTGAATATCTTTAAAGTATTTTCACTAATTTGTTATGATTAGGTATGGTTTAAATTTTTGTGGTCTCCTTTGAAGTAACGAGCTATATTTTAATAAAGTATGAGACTGGATGTTATTTTTGTAAATAAAAGATTGAAGAAAATTAAAGATTTCATTACTGTTTATGTTTAGATTTTTGGTTGGAATTTCGCAGATAACATTTCTTAAAGATGAATGAAATAACTGTGAAAGCAAATTCATAGTCAAAACTCTAAAATAGCTAATTATATATTTAAAAAACTCTTAATTTTTTAATGAGTTCATATTTTTGGATATTGTATTATTAAAAAGTTCGTACTCAGTCATTTAAATGAATCTGGTTAAAATAAAAATAATCCTTCAGTTATCAAAGATTATCTTTAAAAATGAATAAAATGGCAGGGAAAACAAAGCAAAATTCTATAAACGATAAAAATTGAAAAAAGCTCCAATGCATTTGAAAATAAATAATATCAATCTTGCAAAAACTTATTTTCTCAATTATTTAAATTAACCTAGCTAAATTAATAAAAAAATTAAACGCAAATTATTTTATTATGAAAGTAGAAAGAAAAATCGTTTTTTTTCTATCGATAAGTTTGATCTTATAGAAATTTTCCCGCAAGCCATAACGGATTTTTAGAATATAAGACTCAGATTTAAGCTTTTTTCTTCCTTTTTTGAAATGATTTAAGATATTTTTTTGATAAAAACGGTAATAAATTCTCACAGTTTATGGATATTCATAACAACTGAAAATGGGAGAAATCGTCTGATTTTTGCAACGGATTCAAATCTTTTCGCAAAGTTGAATCTTTTTTATTTTGGAAAACGATTTCTTTTCTCGGCATTTTAAATTAATGTTCTAAGAAAAATAAAAACAAACGATATTTAATATTACTGAAAGATAAACAAACCAACTTCGAAAACAAAGCATAATCTGAATTTTAAAATAGTTGTAAATGGAAAAAAAGATGCATGAATTTTTAAATGAACTTGAAGTTTGTAAATCATTTTTCAAAACGCCTGTGAATTAAATAATTCTAGTTAGAACAACAAAAATAAACACACACACATTTTGTTAATAAATTACCAAGAAATCTTGTTTTTTCATTGCTAAATTCGATATTTTACTTGTGCTTTGTTGCAAACCGTAATAGATATGAAAGGTTTTAATTCTAATTTTAATTTTTTAATTTTTTCTTCGTTTTTTGTAACCTTCTAACAGAACAATAACTCTGATAATTAGTTCTCTGAGTTGATAGAGAATTAAATAGAATCTACACATTTAAAAAAAAACTTGTTCAAACAAAATAATACGAAATGATAAAATATTTCCTCAATTTTACCTTATCATTTTTATATTATTTCAAATAATTTTTGAGTGCATAGCTAAAATTATAATCCCGACGAAAACATATAAAATTAGCTCCGAGGAGAAAAGTTAATCATTCCATACGAAAGTCAATGATGAAATAAATTTAAAAGGAGACAATATGTAAATATTAATAAAAGCACATCACAATGCAGAGTTAAAAATTAATTGAACCAAAAACTACTTAAATATATATAAAATATGCAGTCTCTGACTTTTATAATCAAACAGAAATAAAGTCGTTTCTTACAGGTAAATAATAATAACCGTTTTTATCAAGTTCAATTTATTATTATTTTTTCGTTATGTTGACTAGAAAAATACTGATATATTCCTGACATAAAAATGCATTATATTGTTCAAGAAATAGCTTTTGCTGGCGATAAACAAAGACACCAGTTCCAACGAAAGAGAAAACTTGTTGTTGAGTGTTTTATTAAAAAAATAAATACATAATTAAATTGTTGCTTGGTATTTAATCTCATATTTTGTTAGGCAAACAAGGTTTCCCTATTGTCAAAAATATTTTCTTTAAAAATTTAATTTAATTGCTTGTGATGTTCCTAAATCGTTTTATGAAATTTTTCAAACAATATTATTATCATTTGACAAAGAAGCGGATTAATTTTTAAGGAACTAGGAAAATTAATCTTTATATGCAAAGCGTTGACATTGATTTATTTTTAAATAAAAATTGTATTGTTAGGTAATTTATTTTGTATGCGTCTGTGTTTGAAAAGCATTTTCTAAAATATCATATTATATTTAATGCAGAAATTAATAGGTTTTTTTAAAGCAGAGAATTTTTCTGAACAACATTTAATTTAAATATTTCTGTGCCTTCGTTATTACTGAAAATATTACATATCAAACAGAAAGTGAATCTAAAATCACCTGTTTGTTCAATAAATGTTTGAATTCTTTTTTTTTCCTAGATAATATCGTTTCGGAAATTTGAAAAAGATTTTATCTCTGATTTATTTTTCATTAAATTGAAATTTTTGAAAACACAGGCATGAAAAATTCTTTTGTAAACCATGAAATCACACAGAAATCCCCTTCGTATTAAAACCAACTGGATTTTTAAAAAAATATCTGAAAATTTTACATTTTCTGTAACATTAAAAAACGTATAGCTTTACGATCATGTAAAAATGAATTAGATTCAATTTTTTTAATAATAATCACATACTACTGCATTGATGTTTAGTTCAAATTGTGAATAAGTTATCAAAAATTTAAATATTTGCCTAAAATTTCTAACATAGCAATTCAAATATTCAATTTCAAAATCATAATAATTGTTGGATAGATAACAAAATATAAGCTAAAGAACACATTTCAAAATTAAATAAATAACAGCTCCAAAAGAATGTTCGCAATATAATTTATAATAAATTTCTAAATTTTAGAAAATATTTTGGAAAATAATTTTAATGAAGAATTGACTTTTATTTGTTGAAAATGAATATTTGAAGAGAGTAAGGAACTGAACGTTTTGCTTCCAATATTGTACATATTTTTATCAAATTAAATAAGGAAAAACTGTACAGCAGTTTTTCCTTTAAGTAAAACAAATAATGAAATAGTTAAACTAACATTTACACAAAGCAGTTTTAATCCTTTTCCTAAATAATATCTATTATATCGAAAACAATTGTCATAGTAACTTCACAAATTCAGACAGCGCGAAGTATTTTTGTACAGCCAAGAGTTCTAAAATTTATAACAATAGGAAATCGAACACAATGACGAGAAATTGTTTTGATAGCGATAAATGAGTGATGGAATCATAAAACAGTTAAGAACCGAAAGCTTTGTTACATAGCTAATTTTATGTCAATATATTCTCTTATAGATATATATATATGAGGTATTCTTTGAAAGATACGCCATAGCTCTTCAGATTAAATCATCCCATTCTGATTGTTTAAATCATGATGTGCACTTTCAATTTAAATAATTATAACTTAAAATGCCTATAATTCTGCATTTTGAAATTCGTATCGCTTTTATAAACAAAGCGTAGAGATTTCAGTAAGCATTATAATAAAATGAAAGCTTTCTCGAATTTTGATGCGAAATGTTTTGAAGTTAATATATTTATTCAGAATTAAAAATTTGGAAGTTAACACATTTATTCTGGAAGTTAAGGGTTGAAGTTAATATATTTATAAGAGGAATTGTCAAAAATATTCTAGAATTCTGGAACTCACGGGAAACTTGAAAAAACCCATTAGAATATTTTTCAAATATAAGTTTTGAAACTTTATGAAGCCAAAAGATAACTATGCTCTTTTCCATAAACGTTTTTAATGTATGAAGTGATAAGTTTTGCATAAAATCAAGAAGAAAAAATGAACATTTCCTTAATTTTTCCTTATACTTCCACAATTATTGAGGTTAGCTTAGTTGTATAAAAAAGAGAGTCAAGCATGCATTTTGGATCTCTACTCTTACGCTAATTGGATCTAAAATTTGATATAGATTTGCTAATTAGATATCACCATACACCCATTTTCATTTATATATCTAATTACATTTTTGGGGCTCACGTTAGACGGGCAGAAAGAATAAAAATCTGATTTTTTAACTATTTTGTTCAAATTATATCAAACAAAATTCTGATATAAAATAAAATAATGAAATCCATACCTTTTCTGACACTCTCTCTCTCTCTCTCTCTCTCTCTCACACACACACACACACACACACACACACACACACACACACACACAC
>JAOUZG010020776.1:3824434-3839246 GCA_026289955.1 Argiope argentata | reverse complement strand
CACACACACACACACACAATTGGTAGACTGACGGACAGTTAAAACTGTTCAAAATCAGTCCATGACTCAATATTGACGTATTTTCCAAGTGATGCAAACATGCGTCTAATATGACATATCTAGAACGTTGCGTTTTTGGATTATCATATTCACATAAACATAGGCCAAAAGACTTTATACAGATTTCAATGAAAATTTCATAGACCCCTATAGTTTTAAAAATAAAATCCCACAGCAAATTTTATTCATCTAGCTTAATTAGTTTCTCAGAAACAAATAAGTCTAAAAATAGAATTTTACAAAATCTTCTTGGTGTAGAAGATCTACAAGAAATTTCATGAACTTTATGATGATTACGATACTTTTTTTTGTCTTTTGCAATACTTTTTCTGACATATGAAAAAGTAAAAATACTAGAAAATCCCCTGTGTTCCAGAAAATTCCAGAATTAGCTCAGAATTGAATATGAATGAAATGAATAATTTCAGGAAAACAATTCAATAAATCTACTTATGATTGGCATTTTGAATTTGAATGTTATAGTTCATTCATTTTCTTGAAGAGCAACTAGCGAGAGTTTCGAACAGTTTAATTTCTATGAAAGTATACTATAGATCGGCTCTAGAGAAATGAAAGTTTCGAATTCTTTGCTCATTCTAATTTGTTGATACGATTGGTTTTTGAAAAATAAAAATAAACAAATTGACCAGACGATTTTCATTTTCCTTGTCGAAATCTGCCCAAGTTATCTTTGAATTTTTCAACCCAAGATTATAATTAGAATTAATCATCCGTTATAATTCATGATTTTTTATGTTTTGTGAAAATAATTGATATTACGAAAAAAAAAGCATTTATTGGTGAAATAAATTATGTTTAATGAGAATAATTGCAATTTTTTTTAACAAAACCTACTGAGCAATATTGCAATTTCTTTTACCATTTCGATGAGCATTAAGTGGTAAAAAATCTCTCTTTGTTATTTACTATTACTTTAGTTAGAAATCATCCCGTTTGAGAGAAAATAATAATACTTGGTGGAATAAAATCTCTTTCTTGTAAACCATTGCTTTTTGAACAATTGATAATCTTTGAAGAAATAATTACGTTTTGATGAAATTTTGTTGCTTTTTGTGAAACAACAGTCCATGTTTTTGGGGAATAAAGGCTTTTTTTGTGAAAATAATGATCTATGCTGAGATAAATATTCTTCAATAAAAATAATTGCTATTTTTAGACAAAAAAATATGCAAAGATTACTGCTTTATGTTTTCAGTTCTTTATATTATCTCCATGAATAATAATACTGAAATCCATAAAAGCAATTATTATATTTAAAAGAACATATTATAAATAAGGTATGAATCAAGAATTTGAATTTGATATATTGAAATCAATAATAAAATAAAGAGATTGAAACTGAATTAGAACAAAAAAACTAACAAACAAACAAGAAAATAACTTTTAAATCAAACGGATTAGATAATAAAAATAGTCAGTTTTGGCAAATTTTAGAAATATACTCTTTAAAAATCATCACAAAACACATAACAAAAGCACAGGTATAAACTTTGAAAAATAAAAGACATTTCAAAGAATTAAAATTTAATTAGCTAGAAGTTCAAAAAAATGGAGGAGTAGAAAAATGAAGAAGACGATCACAATTTAAAGCTCTTTTTTAATCCAAAACCTCATTCATTTCTCATGTTCCTCATATCTGTAAAAGTAAAAAGTAGACTGGAATTTATATAATTACCTATTGAACTGAAAGTCATGCTGGAGTATATGCACAATTATTCGTAATGCAATTGAAATAAACTACAAATTCTGAATCTTTTTGTTACAAGAAAAAATAAATATCTAGTTTGCAAGATTACAACCTTCTTTTTTATTTACAAATTTTTTAGAAAGATAATTATGTGCGAAAAAATTATTGTCAAAGTTATTAGAAAATGAACTAAAACGTTTAAACTTTTGAATTGAACATTTCTTCTCTCCTTGTATTTAATAACATATTTATATCTTTTTTCTTCTGATTTACTTTAACGTTTTAAAATTTTTATGAATAATCAGTAACAGACGTTACAGAAAATCGGAAGGAACATATTGACCTTTACTCTATACAATTTTTATTTGTCTATTCACAGAAAGTTTATAGAAAAAGACATTAATAATAGTAATGTAAATAAACAGAATTTTTTTTGTAGTTGATGTTTTAGTTGAGGTTTTCCGTAATTTCTTATACAAGATGCACTTTGTTAATGTGTTTTGAATTGCTTGAAAAAACAGAAAACAGAACATACAAAAAATAAATTTAAATGGTTTCCTGAAGATTATATATTAAACTCTAATAAATATTATTTCTACCAAAAAGAATGTAATAAATATAATGAGTAATCAAGAACCAGTTAACAAAAGAATAAAAAAAATTATGCATAACTTAAAAATAATTTACTAACAAAATTTAGTTGAACATTTTTCTCTGAATTGGGAATTTGGTTAAAAAAAGCTCAATAAATCAATTTTCATTAAAAATTAATATCTAATGAATGTGCTCTATTCAAAACTGACAGTTACAAAAAATTTTATTTCTAAATTGGCACTGAAAAGCACCAAAACAGTTATTTCTAAATACATATAGCTATTTATATGCGTCCTTTGTTATATTTTTTATATGAAGTACATAAAATTCTATTTACAAAAACTTTAATTATTTACTTTATAAGAAATTTATAGAAAAAAAAAACATATTTTCAATAAAATAAGCCAAAAAAAAACGAAAAGAGCTAAACTGATGCTAATCAACTAGAAACAAGTTTTTAGGTTTGAAACGAATTTTCAAAGTATATAAAATTATTATTAATTAAAACGACAATAAAGTTATTCACTTAAACATAATTATTTAAAAATATCTTCGGTCCTTTAAGAAGGTAACTTATATCTAAATCTTTATAAAGTAATTTATAACATAAATGTATATAAAAATGCTCTATGAAAAAAAATTGAACTGAAATCTAATTATTACAGAAACACAAATGTATATAAATACATTTTTTTTATATAAAATGAATTGAAATCTAACTATAACATGTTAAAGATAAACTACCTTATTATGTTTCGCATGGATTTTTTTAACCAATTTTCTTCATTTATTTTCGGAAGCTTAGTTTTTAAATTAAGAAAAATAATGGCATAAAATTTGCATGACACAAACTCGCCCTAAAATCAAATTTCTTACTTGGAACAATTATTTTTATTGCGTTTTGATATCACAGCAGAAGAACTGAACATGTCAAGCCTAAAATATAGTTGAAAATTGAGAACTGAAGTACTTCATAGTAGAATTAAACTTTAACTTCAATCAAAATATACGAATAAGAGAAAGAGGTTAAAATAACTTGATGAAAAAATACGGTGAATCAATTATTCAAAGCATAAAAATATAAGATAGTGAAAAACCAAGATAAAAATTGCAGTATAAAGAAAATAAAAATTGCAGTATTAAGGAAATAAAAATTGCCGTATTAAGGAAATAATAATTACAGTATTAAGGTAATAAAAATTTTAATGTAATTTAAATAAGTTCAGAAGAAGAATTACTGCAATTTTCAAAACAAAGAAAAGAATTATTGAAAAACAAAGAGAAAGATCAGACTATACTCTTCATATATACTGTAAAAAACAACAACGAGAATAGTATGTTGGTGCAGCTGATGCCAAAATTAAAAGTTTACTTCAAAATTTCGGGTACAGCATATATTCAGAAGGTAATTGTGGAAATTACTTGTCAAAATGTAAACCAACATGATTGGTTAGTTTATTATAAAGCAGATAATCTAATAACGCATGAGTAACACGTAGATGAGAAATATAATATCAGATTAATAAAACTTTGCAAAAAACAATATCATAATAAAACAAAATAATTGAAAATGCAGTAGCTGTAATTTACATTTCAACTACAGTTTTTTTGTAAAATTTTGAATATCTTTTTCTAGAACAGATTTATAAATTTTCAGTGACCAAAGTGACTTTTCTATTCTGTAATTTCAGCTTCAATGCATCTAGTTCATATTTATTCTTAAATATATATTTAAATATTCCCAGGTAAAAATTTTAAAATTAAATGTCAAAAATATGACTTATCCATGGCATGCTTTGATCAGAACAGAAATTAACATAAAGACAGAAATTATTTCGAGCCCATCAAAATAATTACTTTATCAGTGCAAAAAATACTAACATTCTTAGAACTAATTTTAAAAACATTTAAAAATATAAATGTATCAGTTACGTGGATTAAATATAAATCTGAAATCTGAATTTCGACATATTCTTTGTAACTTATCAGTTGTTTTGCTGATCAGCTGCCACGCGCATTGTGATATCAGTTTTAAGAGTTAACTCACAGGTGAGTCACCTTAGAAGAGAGTTTTAATCTCAGATTTACTTTCACTCACCGTTAGAAGTAACATATTTCTGTGAGATAGAAAGAATCAGAAACATTATTCAAGTCAATGAGCTTGCACTTGTTATGTGTAAGCAACGAATAAAAACATATAAGATTGAACTTTTTGTTAAAGTTTCATCAGCTGACAGAACACACCTGGATTTGTAAATGACTCACCTTTCTAGTATCTTCAAGCGCCAATTTTCTTGCGAATCTCGAGCATGAAACATCCGTAAAAACTGATTACACATTTTATATTCCAGAATTCTTTTCTAGAAACTCAGATGTTTGTTCTAAGTGTAATAAATTTGTTGTAAAGGACAAAAAAAAAGCATTACCTTTCTCACATGCTGCATATAGCTTAGAAAAGATACAAGTAAACAATAAGTAAAAAATTCATTTTTAATTTTCAACCACATATTTTCTATATGAACAATCAATTAATATTTTTTTCGTTTCGTTTGAATTTACGAATTACATATTTACTTTTTCATTTTTGAATCAAGAAATTAGAAGGTTTAGGCACACAGTTAAAAAATGGAAGAAAATGGATATGCGAAAACACCAAAGAGAAAAAAATATTGAAACAAAATCTAAATAAATTCGAGGGCATAATAGGAACCAAAAATGAAATATAAATTAAAAATAGTTCTGATTTTCTCTATTTTTGTCTAACAATAAAAAAATAGCCCTGTTCTGCTTAATCAATGCTTAATATCAGAAGTATATGTAATAACCCTTTTTTCCGTCAACATCTGTGAATTTCGAACAATCAAGTTGAATTTTCCGGTTTTTGAAAAAAACATTTATAAAAAAATAATTACTTTATATAAATTTTTACATTTGAAACTGAATTTTGCAGTTGAAACTACATCCATCAAAATCAACATCAGTTGAATAATTAAAATTTCGTTATTAAGGTTTCATATTCTAAATACAGCTAGTTGTATTTACTCAAAACTGAGATTAAGTTGTTTCTGGGAGTTCATTGCTTCCATATATTAAAATAAATAATTAAGAAAATTCGAAAAAAAAATTCAATTTATGTGATTTATTTGTTAAAATCTAATGTTATTTTTACTTTGATCCACATTATTTGTGACAATATAATTAAATAACGATGCTTCCTTCGATTAACCCCAATGCCTTTGCATATGTAAACTTAGTCACTTTCTTACACAAACATAATAAAAAGGCAGTTGTTTTTATAAGTTTTCATTTGAAGAAATATCAGGCATTAAGTTTTTGATAATGGCAATTAGAATTTTGCATGTTTAGTGTTGACTAAGAATCTTACATATTTAGATGTGACTGAGAACCTTGCACATTTAGAGGTGACTAAGAGCCTTGCACATTTAGAGGTGACTAAGAACCTTGCACATTTAGAGGTGACTAAGAATCTTGCACATTAAGAGGTGATTAAACCATCCTAATAGAGCCGTTTTCACACATTCAGATAATAAAAATATTATGCAAAGCTGTATTTATGAGTTTTCCTTTGAGAACTGTTGCATGCTAATTTTCTGGTTGAGAATTTAGAATATTGCACATGAATAGATGACTAAACCTTGCCACAATCCACACAGTCACGTATTCACATGGTTATTTTTTATGTATGAGTTTTCCTTTGGGAAAATAATTGCACTAATATTCTAGCAACGAAAACTTTAGAATCTTGCATATTTAGTAACGCTTAAACTATATCACGTAGAGATATATTATCACATGTTCCTTCTGAGTTGGAATAGACGACACAGACACACCAGATTCGAACTCAAAGCATTTTTCTTCTTGCCGGGTGAAAAGGACAGAGAGAAAAAAATAGTGCATCCACTTATTCAAGGCTACAGATGTAATCATCTTTTTTCCTTCGTTACGGCAAAAAAAAAATAATTAACACAGTATACTGGAAGAAACTTGATTGTTTAAGAAATATACTTAGATATAACTTGACTCTAGCTATTCAGATCTAAAATCCATGCATAATCTTCAAGGAAAAAAATTTCTTGAATATTTTAAGTTATGCACATAAACACGATTCCGGTTTGTATATTGGCATTATAATTCTTGCACATGAAACTATTTCAGATGTGATTGTCATTTTTCCATGTATTCCTGAGCAAGAACTTTGCTCGCCGTCCGGACTCGAGTCGCAAACCGTTCTTTTTAGCGGCTATTATTATTTCCCCGATTTGAAGTCCGTCAGAAAGACATCGAGAGAGCTAAATCCACGATCTCCTTATCCTTTGACGATCAGTTGAGTTCTGGTAAAAGCTGGGCTCTTTCTCTGCGAAACGCTGACAACGCGAAGAGAACCGCTCATCTTGGTACATATTTGGTCTTGAAATATTTACATATTTGTTCAAAGATAATTTGTAAGGTTGGCAGATTGTGGGTAAATATATTTCATATGCAAACAGTCCGGAATTGTCATTATGTTGCGGCGCCTAGATTCCAGTGCAAACACTGACAATCTTCGAGCAATATTTGGTTTAGAAATAAAAGAGATAATTTTGCTGGGGACGAAGAAAGAAAACACGCATAACCACGCACACACTCACACACACGCACTGTGCCTGTCCAATCAGATTCTGGGAGTTGAGTAAACTTTGGATATACTGTGGGATTAAACAAACTCGACGGCTGGGCTTGGGGGCAATTGTTGAAATAAAAGAGAGCGAAAGATACAAATGCTTACAATTCGGCTCCAAACGAAAAATAAGAACTTTTTACCACTAAGTAGACGGTCGAAGAAGAAGTCCCACTTTCATAAAGAAGGATTGAAATAAAAAGTAAAAAAAAAAAAAAATAATAATAAAATAAAATAAAAGGAACGAAGAAAAGAAAGCGATATGGATAAGGATAAAAAAAATGTTTCTTGTAGTAACTTCATTTTTTCTTTTTATAAATTCTTATTTCTTAAATGTCGTATAAAAGCGCGTCAAAAGAAAAGCAAATAGAAGTGTTTGTCTACCAAATACAGTCACAACCGTTCCCATAAGCTCAGGAGATAAACGAATCTGGAAAAAGAATTTGACAAATATAAGGCAAGCCTCTTATTCTGGGAAGATTGGTTAAAGGAGGGAGGGGGGTGAGAAGGGGGTGGATAGAGGGAGGTTGTCGGAACAGGTCGCAATCAATAGCGAGTGAAATAAAACGTTTTCTTTTTTATTAATCAATTGGAATTAGTATTGGCCATATTTGACGGTGCTCTTTGCTGCAAATGAAAAGCGTTTAGTTAAGAAAGGCAGAATAAGTGAAGAACATTTCCAAGAAATTAAATATGCGTTTCTTTCCTACCGAGTGGCTTATTGCTTCTTCTCCAGTGCCGACGTGTTTCGTTTATTATTATTAGCATTATTACTGATGTTATTATTATTTTTTTATATCTCTCGCTCTTCTTATTTTCCCTCGATTTATTTTTATTTCAGTTCTTTCTCGGAATTAATTGCCTCGGATGCTTAAAAAACGAATAAGGTTTTCATATTTTTTTTATATCGCTCTTTCTTTTTCTTTTATTTCTTCTCCAGTTTTCCGGGAGAATAATTCTTAAGAAATGAATGAAGGTTGAGGACATTTCAACCGGGAATATCCGGGCTGCGTTTTCTCCTTTATTGAAAAATGCAGTAATTGTATTACATTACAGCCAAAATGAAAAAGTCTCCTTAGGCAGTCGGAAAACGGTTATGTTTATTTCATTAGCATCCGAATTTTAACTCGCGATCAAGGATTTAATACATCCTTTTCGTCGCTCAACAGTTATCGCACCGAATATTATTAATAAAAAGAAAAGAATAATTACAACTTTTGATGATATAAGTGTTTCTCTTTACATTGTGAAAAATTTTAAAGGAGAAGAAGAAAAATAAAAAAAAGGGGAAGAAAAAAAAAAAAAGAAATAAAGTAAAAATATTAAAAAAGAAAAGTGTTCGAATCAAGAAGAAGAGAGTATTTAAAGACTGAATCAGTGTGCTTTGGGAATTGCTTTTTGCGCAACAGAATAAAAGAGATGATGAGTTTCAAAATTCTGAGCAACATGGAGGAGAAAACAGATGTTGCTACAAAAAAAGAAGCAAAATATAAACAACTAACATTCTAGGTAATTAATTGTAATAAATAATGCATGAACATTGAATAAGCTTTTCTTCTGCTTTACGCGATAAATAAACGAAATGAATTTATTTATTCTTTAATGATTTCGGCTCAATTACGTTGGAAAGGGATGTGTTTTTATTATTTTTGCTTACTTTTTAACGGTTTATCACTAATGAAATTATTTTTAACTTATTTATCGCACGGTGTTCGAGTAAAGGAAATGATAATATTATCGAATGCTTTTTATTAGATGAAACTGCGAGTAATTATTTTTCTCTGAGTTACCGAAGCGAGTAAGTCGTATTCTCTAGACGCGAATTACTTTTTTCTCTGCCTTAGAAACAAATGCGTTTTCACGACTGTGAAAAATTTGTAACGACAAATGAACTTTTAGTGAGATATTATTTAAAATTTAATCATCATATCTAATTTGAATAAATGTTCCTAAATTAATCGAGAAATTTGTTTTTCGGTGTTTACTGTTTTCTTTCTACTTCAAATAAAGTAAAATAAAATGTAATCGTAAGTGTGATATTGTTCTCGTTAATTTTGGCACAATAGAGGTGAACTGTTTTTGATAAATGCGTAGATTAATTAAAATAATGGTTTTAGGATTTCAAAACAAGTAATTATTAAGTTTAAAAAATTACAATGTGAAAGAATATTTAAAATTTAAATAAAATAATAAATATTAAATATCTTTAAAAATTTTATAGTGAATTGTAGGTAAGGTTTCTGCTTCAAATACATAAGTTTTCATCAAAATTCAAACATATTTATAGGCTTAGTGGAGATTATATCTGATGTTGAAATATCCCTATTATGTGTATTAATGGTGTCCTAGCGATTAATCTTTAAACAGTCTCTTTTGTGACTATTATTCTCTAATTGAATGTGTTTAATAATATTCAATTACCGATTTTCTCTATTATGAAGTACGCAGCTCTGCCGGGTTTCTGGCACAGAGGTAGCGAGTCTCCCTCGTGTTCTGGGAGTCCCGGGTTTGAGTCCCGGTTCGGGTATGGTTTTTCTTCGGTGTGCTATAAGTGAATGTTCCCCCTGTAAAATAGGGCTGTGCAAGCAACTGTGATGAGAGTATAACTAAAGTTGTACTCTTGGCCCTCGTTGGCGCTCCTTGTAACAAGAGATGAATATCTTCGGCTTAAAATCTGCTGATGAATCGGTGGGGCTTGTCCATGGCAAGTGTCATAAGTAACAACAACAAGAGTACGCAGTTCTTATAATTGGGACTCTGAACATGAATACTTGAGTACTTATAGCGTTCACGCTGTAGCGCGATGTCAGCTATTTTATGAGAGAGTGGTTTAATTATGGATTTCATCATATTAACAACATTTTATTTAATTATGATGAAATCTTAATTTGAAATTGAATTCATCTTATAATTTATACGTGTTCCATTCAGTTCTATAGATTATAGAAAAAGTATTAAAACTATATTGTAATACTACGTTAGATAACTATTCTAATTTTGAGCATGTAATTATCTCTATTTTTTGTCAACTTACTTAAACAGAAAATATGTTTGTTTATTTTTCTAGACCGATCCCACAAATCCTGTTTTCAATATTCTAAAAATAGTTTCGTAATCTGTCTGAGTAAGATTCTATGAATACATTTTATAATAATATTTATTATTTGTAACAGAACTTTAGACTGAATTATATTTTCATAGCCAATATAAAATATCAAATTATATTTTCCTAATCAGAATAGGACATACATTTGTTTCTAATGGAATACTTTTCTTAGCGAATGTTTTAAAAGTCTATTGTATTCTTCACGTATTTTTCGAGTACATTACGTTTTCTAGTTGTTCAAAATATCATGCTGAAAATCTAAGTATCAATAATAAGAAAAGCATCATAAGGAAATCTTTTGAATATATAAACTATAGTTTAGAAATCAATTCAGGTGGATTTAATTTAATTATCCTTTGAGGAGTAGTTATATTGGTTTAACGTTATGATTTTTAAAAGCGACAGCAAAACTAATTATTCGAAGGCTGAATTCGAACTAATTATAGGGCTGAAAGTCTTTGATGGGAAAGTTATCACGTGTCAAGATTCCTTTATAGCTAAATTACATATTTAGTTTTCATTAAATATAAATTCAAGAAAAAATCATATAAGAGAAAGGAAAGATGAGCTCAATTAAAAAGTTGTGGAAATTCATTTAGAAGTTGATGATTTCTTTTCTCATGAAATACAGTTGTTAGCGTCAGATGACAAAGATAACCAAGGTGATGACTTAAAAGGGGTGTGTTCAATTAAAAATTGTTTTGGAAAACGGATTCTACATTATTTTGCAAACATAGGCCCACTCATCAGCCCCAGGAAGACAGAGGGACATGGTGGTAAAGTCGTGACCGGAGGGACAGAAATTAATCCCGAAGAAGAATTTTCACCTTCGCACTTTCATTATACACTTTTTAATTTCTCTGTTCTATATTTTGTAGTTGTTCCTGTTGTTGTTGTTATTAGTGGCACATGCCATGAACAAGCTTATCCGAGGCATCAGCGAGTTTTAAGCCGAAAAGAGCGTCTTTCGTTTTGAAGCCGCGTCAACTAGGGCCAAGGGTGCTACTTAGCTACAGACTCATCACAGTCGCTTGCACAGCCCTATTTACATACACCTTAAGATAGAACACAGAAGAACAATCCTGACCAAACTGGGACTCGAACCCGGGACTCCCAGTTCTCGGGGAAGACGCACTACCCGTGTGCCAGGATTATACTAAGAAGAGCGTCTTCCTCATGTTCTGGGAGTCCCGGGTTCGAGTCCCGGTTCGGGCATGGATGTTTTCTGTGTGCTATCTGTGAGATGTGTGAATGTGCCCCCCTCCCTGTAAAAAGGGGTTGTGCAAGCAAATGTGGTGAGTGTGTAGCTAAGTTGTACTCTTGGCCCTAGTTGGCGCTACTTCAAAAACAAGAGACGCTCCTTTTGGCTTAAATCTGCTGCTGTATCAGCGGGGGGCTTGTCCAATATGGCAAGTGCCATAAGTAACAACAACAACAACATACTAGGAAGTCTATACCCTTATGCTCATATTTTGTAGTAGAGGGGTTGAATTAAATTCGCGCTTTTCTATCTTATCAAACAACAAGGTAAATTTAAAAAAAATCTTATAAATTATTTAACAACATAAAAAAGTCATTAGTTTGGACTAATAAGATGAGCGCCAAAGGCTGCAAGTTATTTGTTATTTCAGATTTCATTAACTTATTTTCTCCATAGTGTAATTTAATCATATTCTTCCATTATCGTTCTGACTGAAAGTATAAATATAAATATTATCATTCAGGTTTGGACTTTGTTCAAAACAAACTACATTTCAGTTCTGTTCCTTTGAGTTAACCAAACAATTTTCGGGTTTTGTAATATGCATTCAAAAATAATTATCTTTCATCAGGCAATTAATTTAAACTATTTACGTTTTAAGGCTCAAAAATCCTATTCTGGAACAATGTAATTAAATATTGACGGAAATTTAATGTATAAATAAACAAATACATATACGACTTATTTGACAATTAACTATTTTATTTAATTATTTGCATTACAAATGATTATAAATCCTCGCACCATAAATGCTCCAACTATTTAATTACTTTCAGGAGAAACTGATTAATGTGTTTTCAAGCTTAATGAAATGATCAAAGTCAGAAAAGCTATTTAATTTTCTATCTAATTTTGTAAATCCACACAATATAAAGACCTAATTTCAAAATATATTCCGCTTTAAGATACTCAAATACTTTCTAATTTATCATTTTATATTGTGTTACTCGTCAAGGATTTACTCCTTTGATTTTAATTGATTTATGCCTCGTTTGATTACTCAAAAAAATTAATTAAAGTACTTTAAAGCGTGATTAACGACATCAAAGTCAGAAAAGTGATTCAGTTTTCCATCTAATTTTGTGAACTCAAATAATATAAACACATTATTCGAAAATGTGTTATGGCACAAAAGGGTCTAAATGTTTTACCATCTAGTATTTTTCAATCGTTTACATGCCAAAGATTCATTTCTCGTATTTTAATTAGTTTAGATGTTTAATTACTTAAAAAAAAATCATACTATTTTAAACCTTGATAAACACGATCAAAGCCAGAAAAGTTAATCGGTTTCCAATCTGAAATCAAACAACATATAAGATCTCATTTGAAAATCTGTTGTTGCATTAAATTCTCAAATAATTCATGTTATAGGTATTTTATAATCGTTTATAAGGTAAAGATACATTTCTAGGATTTTAATTGATTTATATAATTAATTACATAGAAAAAAATAATCGAAGGTATTTTAAATCTTAATAAGGAGGATCCAAGTGATAAAGGCGATTCACTTTTTAAAGAAATCAAATTCTGTAGTAAAATCGTATCAAAATATTTGAGAGCATCAAAGTATTGAAATATTTTATCAACACCTTGAAAATTTATTTACTTATCAAGTTTGCGTAATAGACAAATTAATTTCAAACATCTCGAAAAGATTATTTTTGGTAAGGTATCTCCTGTTTGATTAGGTTCTCTATTTCGATATTTCTTTGCTTTCGTTTTCAATTTCCCTCTTCTCTCCTCTTTCCATTAAAAGGAGTTGAAATAATTAATTAAATTACATTATAAAACTCCAATTCTCTTCCACCATTTATAATGCGCAACATAACCAAAGCGTTTAGCTTTTGATCTGAGTGCCTCTGTTTAAACTGGAAAGTTTCTTAGCTTTGGTGTTATTTGTTTGAAATGAGTCTCCTATGAATGATAAGAGAAGGTTATCAGTACCGAATTTTTTTCTTTCTTTCGCAGATAAGAATTTACCACTCTCTTTATCTCGGTAGAAATGTTTGCATTAAAGGGCCCACTCCTTAAATACCTTATCTTGAAAATAGAGCGTAGATGGTCAGACAACCTTTCGCAATATCCTTTGACTTATGAAGTGTGTGCTTCGGGTTATCCGACCGAAGATAATTTCAAACACTAGCAAAGGATCATTCTGGGTTCTTATTGGAGCATGAGCGACAGATGTTTGTAATTCATTGTATTTATTAGATTTTAGCCTCTCAAGAGGAATTTGCTTTGGGGAACCGTAAACAGTAACAAGTTTATATCTGTGTCTTCATTCGGAGATTTTCCCTTTCATTGCTTTCAAAAGCAAAATAACATTCTCATTCTATTACACCATTACACAGATCTTATATCCTTAGCAATTAACGTTCTTTAAAGTGCTTTCGTATTACGCTAGCAATTTAATTTTGCCGTAATCGGACAAGAAGGGTGGAAAATAACCCAATCAAAGGATGTTCCCATTTCCTTTCAACGCACGCGTCTGTGATGAATTATTTACTTAATCTTTGTTATTAAAGATTTTCATTTCTGTTACATTCAATTTCAGATTTATTTCCAGTTGAGCTGAAAGATATAATGTTTATTCGAAAATGGGATGTAATTGGAGTGTTTATAATATAAATTCTACATTCATGTTCAAGTTTTATTATTTAATTCAGGATGCGCATTGCTAAGCATGACGTTTTTATTCAGTTATGAAATTTATGATGTAAGATTAGTGATTTTTTAAAATTTATTCACAAATCCTTATATTATTGTGCAATAATAAATGTGTAATTAAACATACATATTAATGATTTAAATAATTAAAATGAAATGAAAAGTACTAATGCTTCTAACAAAAAGCGGAATTTTGCATTCTGAAAAATATGGTAATGTTTTAATGTACTTTCGCATATTTTATTTAAACTTAAAAAGAAAAAAATCACTTTTTAAACTGGATTTTGACATCTGTTTGACATTTTATTTGAATACTTGCAACTTTCAGGCAAATTTTTTATGAGGATATCTAGAGTGGTTTTTAACTCATAAAGGGGTGCGAGTGATTTTTAAAATGCGATCACCACTAAGGTATGATTAATTAGACAATATGAAACGAACAGCTATAAAATAAAAAATAGATGTGAATCTTTATTGTTTTTTTATTTTGATATAACAAGTATAGGGGATGCATACAAAAGATAATTGAACTGATTTATTAAATAATATTTGAAAACTTGGAAGTTATAAGGCTAAATTATACTAATTATGGTCGAGTATCAATATAGGGAGTTTCTTTTTTAAGAAAAATTCAAAAAATAAATAAATAACACTTCTTACTCTATCTCTCAACAGAGAGAAATGCTGGACACACACACACACACACACACACACACACACACACACACACACACA
>JAOUZG010020776.1:3803732-3824424 GCA_026289955.1 Argiope argentata | reverse complement strand
ACACACACACACACACACACACACACACACACACACACACACACACAGAGAGAGAGAGAGAGAGAGAGAGAGAGAGAGAGATAACATCCTAATTTTCATAGGTTTGAGCAAAATTTAATAATGATCTTATACTAATGTAAAAAAAGAGTCCTAAATGTTATCCATCGAGTTCATTTTATTTAGAGTCATCGTGTTATGTACTGACGTAACGTAACACCACTCTACGCCCCCGCAGTTATAAAATTAAGATTATTTCATTCTTCTTCTGATGATGATGACGTGTCCACTTTACAATGGAAGGAGGGATGCAGTAGCTTCTGAGGGCAAAGAGCTCTGACCAACCGAGGGCAGAAGTCTGACAACTAACTCGCATGAAGATGACGCATACTTTCCATTCGATTTTACAGTTCCTTTTTATGAGGGGACACATTTACACATCTCACAGATAAAAACAACCAAGCCCTTACCAGGACTCAAACCCTAGTCACCAATATACTAGGAAGAAGCGCTACCTCTGTGCCAGGAAGCCGGCATTTTGTTTTTCTTGTTCCCATCAAAAATTTAATTTCCATTTATTTCCAGGCAGAAATGCGCATATCTCTTAATATTGTAATTGCATATGTATATTAATTTTTTTATATATAATAATATGAAAAAGGATTTTCTTAGCACTTATTGATTCAAATAATCAGTGTTATAGAAATAACTATCGAATAACAAAAATAAGCAACTGCTCATAACACGGCTTACAGAGTTCAATACATTCTCGTTGAAATGAAGAGTTCTCGTATCGTTATACAATATTTGAAACATATAACTGAATTACAAATTTGACCTTATAACTTCTAGAAATAGAATTTTTTAAATTTATTAATATTTTATAAGTAGGTTTTACTAAATTATCCGTCTTGAATATTAGTTTGATGAGTTTGAAACAAAAATATTACAACATATTGCATTTTTTCGAATTATTACTTTAACGATTATTATTTTTCTAAACAGCTTTTTGTTATTACTTTATTTGAACAGCTTTTCAAATTAATACCCTAATTAGTAGAAAATAGATTTTTTAGCATTATAGTCTCTTCCCAGGTATTCTTTTTAAATTTTAAATTATGCCTTTTGAGATTTTTTTGTCTGGCTTGCACAAAAATTTCTATTCCTCATTTTATACTAATAAATTTGTTTACATGTGTTTTTAATATCATTCATTATATAGACTAAATATGCGTTAATTATATGGTTTTATTTTTTCATGCTTTGTTAAATATTTATTCGAGAATGCTGATTTTTATGAGAGATTAGATGAAACCTCAAAGCTTATCCCCTTAGAAAAAGTAATTTGTTTGAATTTATAAATTATATATTTTTTGTATTCACAATTAAAATAATTTTTATTTGATAATAAATGGAGATTCTCTCTATGGCATACATATTCTGTTTCATAGGCTGAGAGTTATAAGTTATCATTTTATGCAAACACTTATTTGCATTATATTCGAGCAGTACTTCTTAAGCCACTTTGTTTTGGATGTTAGAATTAATTATATTATATCAACTAAAAGTTTATAAAACTTTATATTATTTATTCAAATTTAAAACAACCGTCATAGTTCTAAAGAGAAAGTTCTCATTTTCACATACTTTTTAGAAGAAATCTAAACGTAAAGTAAATTAGAGTAAACGAGAAAGACAACTTCAATATATTATTGTAAAGAAGGAAATAATTTCATTATGTACTTAATTTCATCATCAGAAAAGAATTAAAAGGAAAAATTTTTGTTCTAAATATAATATCTGTATTTATTTTAATATAGAATTTATAATGATATTAATGTTATTTTTATATTAATATTATATAATATTAATATTATATAATATTAATATTAATATCATATTTATATTGATATTAATATAACAATGGCATTTTTCTTAATACAAAAAGGTTTTTCATTATGCCATAGACAGAATCTGATTTGATTTTCCGTTTATTAAAGTAAATAATACAAGTGTTAAAATTATATTTAAATGGTCACACTTTCCCCATAATTAAAAATTTGAAATGTATGGAATTGATTCCCGAAGTGCTTTAGTTTATAATTACAAAATTTTAATTAAAATAATTATGCCGTAAATATTTTTTTTTTTCATTCCAAAATAAGTATAAGTTTAAAACATGTTTTCTTTAATACGAAAATAAATCGTGAAATATTTCGTATATAATTTTACCGAAGTAGTATATAATTGCCATACTGTTACTCTTAAAAATATTTAGAAGAACCTTCTAAATAATTTTTGACAGTAAAATCTTTAAAAATAGCATATTATTTTAAAACCAAAAGAATGATTGAACTCCATTTTAGAGGACGACATGCAAAACACTTTTTTATTCGCAATTTCGGTTTGAAAAACATTTGCCTGATTTATCAATAATCAAATATAAGCTGAAGCTTATATTAATGCTGAAAAAATGCATCTAATTAAATATAGTTATTTAAAAGTTTTTACTGAAATATATAATAAACCGAGTAGCTTTGCCAATTTGTCCCTTAAGAATCCTTTTCGGTTGCAAAAGCATTCTCTGAGCTCATGAATAAGCACATTTTCTTTGTTCGATTCTGAAAATATAAATAAGCACGTGAACTATACAAATGAAATAAATGATTATTTATGTAACTAAATGTATTTATTTGTAAATTAAAAAAATATCAAACCAAAATATCGCTATGAATAATTAATTTTATATTTTCAAGGAAGAATTTAATGAAAACACCTCTATTATGACTAAACAATTTATATTCATGACCCTGTTTAGGGTCGAGACCTACAGTATAAAAAAACCATGATGTAGTACATTGAATTTTGGATTTTCCATACACTACCGTCTTTCATGCAAGTCTAAACTCCATTCACCAAACATTTCGCCACACTAGTAGCATCCAGCATTTTTAATATAATCAATTCCTCTCCTTTTTTACCCCCCCCCCCCCATGAATAACTTCTGAGTCTAATCTAAACGGGGACAAATCATCGAAAGGATCGTGATTCAGCTACTACCCCCACTGTTGACAGAGATCTCACTTTGTCGGGTAAACGCCCCCCCCTCAAAACATCCCACGGACATTTCAGAGGACCCCTCTGTTTGAGGACCCTGGGGAGAGAGACAGCAGGTCGACGGAAGAATCTCCATCCTCTCTTCAGCGTCCGCTTTGGGGAGGATGGAGAGCGGGACAGCACTTATGCGCTTCACCATCTGGTGTAAGCTACGCGGTCAGGATTGTTTCAGCACTCGCATTCAAAGACCACCACATAATGAAATTTTAATCGAGTTCGACGACTGCCCAAAATCCATCGCAGATGGAGAATACTATTTTTAGGGCTGGGGGAGGATTTCTTTCGCTTTGGGTCTTGAATGATTTTTTTTTTCGTTTCTCATACAATTGTCATCTGATTTCATTCTATTTAAAAGAAGTAATTTCGATTGCCATTTTAATTTTTCAACTCCAACTATTAGCTCACACTCTCTCTATAAAAATATATCATGTACAAATTTTCAATCGTTAATAAAATACTCTGTATTCATCCAATCAAGTTCAAATAAATTTTTTAAACCTTGTCCTAAATTGAATATCTAATTTTCAAATATCTAATTTGAAAGAAAATGTAATGAATAATTGTAAACGGGTTTTCTCCCACACACACACACACACACACACACACACACACACACACACACACACACCAAATCGAGTTTCGTTCTAGTCAAAATGATGTCCCTGTCGTATTTCTCCGAGATAAATAGAGATTAATATATTCCAATCTGCCCATGTTCTTCAAAAGAAAGAGATATATAATTTTATGTTTCGAAAACGGTACTTTTCTTTAAAAACGGATGTTGACCTTTGTGCTGTATGAGGAATTAATAAACGATTGTTTCACGTGACAAGAGCAATCCAATGAACAATCTAATATAATATATATATATATATATATATATATATATATATATATATATATATACAAGAAAATGAAAACGTTCGTAACTTTGATTTTGTAAATAAATGATCCGTCATCAAAATTACATTTTCATTACCATGACTTAGCTTATGATCGGAAACATAAAAGAAATTCTAACATTCTTTCATAGCTACCCGGGCATAAAGATTTGCAAAGACAAGATTCCTAAAATTTCTCAATACGGGACAACACTCGTCTTCCTGTGAGTGATTTTAACGAAAACGGAGTTCAACTTGTAATATTTCTTATTTTCATTGGAAAATAAAAATATTCAAGGGTTTGGAATATTGATATAACTTTTTTTAAATTTGCAGCAAAAATTATTTTAGCAAGAGAATGGAAATATTTGCAATTTTGATTATTTAAACATCCCTGCATCATCAAAATCATATTTTCATTACCACGGCTTAACTTTTGCTTTATCAAAAATATAAAGGGGAATCTAACAATATCCACTATTTTTTCCTATTTTAGCCAAAAATTTCCACAAATGGTTTTTTGCTCAGTAGAATATAAATTGTAATCATTACCAAGACAAGGTTTCTGAAAAGGCTCTGAACGTACCAATACTTATCTTCTTGTAAGTGATTTCAACGAACATAAACTATTCAATCTTTTAACTTTCTAAAAATGATTTTTCTAATCAACCTGTGAACTTTCTAATTTTCATTAGAAAAAGAAATTATTTAATGATTTCTTATTTTAATAGTGCTTTTTTTAATTTGTCGCATTGATTATTTTGATAAGAAAATAAAAATATTTCTAATTTTGATTTTTTATCATCTTTATATCGTTAAAATTATTTTTGATTTTCTAGGTATTATTTTTATGTGATCAAATATATAATGATGATAATAATAAACTTTCATTGGTGTCTCCTCTTCTGGGCGTAGAATCAATGGTGATAAGTATCAGGATAAGCTTCTGAAGCGTCTCAAATCTTACAAACACTTTCTTGAAAGAGATTTTAATAAATATAACGGTCTTATAAAGTGGCAAAATGAATGAGAATTTCAAATAATAATATTATTGATAATAATAATAATAATAATTCCATATTCTGTTGAAGGTTAAGGAAGAAACATTCTGCTCAGTTTAAATGAGGAATCAGAAAGTGAAGTTACATTATAGCAAAAGACAACACGCAACCTGAATTACTCATATATTTAAGTTTTCAACGTACTATGTCATTAAAACGTACAAATTAATAGATCAGGTGTAAATATATTAAAATACGGCTTTAATATCTGTTATAATTTGGTGTTTGAAGATGCATCAAGCTATAACTAAAAGATTTAATAGAAATGGGAAACAATCAATTCTCACTAAAAGGTTATCCTATGCGACTATTTACTATATATATTTATTAACCTTCCTTTGATAGATTTTAAGGTGACATAAAAACTGATCTATCTATTTTTATCTAACCTCTTAAAAAATGTTCATTAAATCATTTTGAAAAAAATACTTTGTAAAAATTTGGATCTAGGAAAGATGCCAAAAATGGAAAAAAAATTCGATACTTCTGAATTTTTTAATCAACCAACTAAAATATAGAAAACACAGAATCTTATTATCCCAGAAAAAGTAGTCTCTCAAATAGAATGTATTATATTCAAACTGAAATTTTAACTCCAAATTATTTATTTCCTTGAAAATTTACTACAGGGGTGGAAGATGATTTTTAAACTCAGCAAAGGCGAAACATAATGCATCAGGTCATTTTTAATTACCAAAAGAATCCAAGAATTTTCGAGAAGACAGAATCATTATAATTCGAAAAATCTCTACGCTTTTGGATTTTATTCTTTCATTTGAAATTCTATTATAAACTTGGGGGAAAAAATGGAGTTTCAGCTCCTGAAATTAAAAGTATATTTCATCAAGACTTCAACTTGAAGGAGAATTTGGGGGGGGGGGTGACGTATATGTTTTCTTACATAAAATATTAATTCTTCTCATTGAATTTGAATATCTTAAACCAGAATGTCTAGACTTCTATTATTTCGTTATTTATATAGCATTTAATTAATTGTAAAATTATTAAAATCTGAGTACAGTCTTATTTTTTTTATTTTTATAAGGAAGACTGGTAATGCTAAAAGAATAGAATATTTTCAAGTTAGGTTAAAAAGTTCAAGTTAAAATTTGATAATGATTGTGGTAGTTTTGAAACCTATACGTATTAGAAGAATAATCTTTGAGTTTTACAAGTAATTTTTTTAAAATATATATGTGAATAAAATATTCATGTATCTTTTATGCTGTTTTAGATACGAATTTCGCAAATATTGCTTTTACATTTTGCAATATATTTAGAATTCATAAGATGAAATGGGAAGATAAAAACATTTTTAATATGTTGCATTGGAAATTACTTAAAAAATTTAGGATTAAAAACTAAAATAATAATTTTAAATGCTTCCAGAATACTTTTTTGCTTGTTATTTTGCATATGGAAAGAATATCTTTTTGAGCAAATATTAGCAATAAATTAATAGCTTTAAACGAATAAAGTTTTATACATATTGATGAGAAGTTACTTGAATATTATTTGACTATTTTATTAATTCTTTATTTTCCTTTTATATAATTTGATGAAATCGTCCATTTTGGGCAAATTTTGCAGTTTAAAATCAAGTTAAAACTTTCCTATTTTCTGAAAGTGCAAGAAGAGGTAGAGCAATGATCGTACAGTATATAGGCAAAGGGGTCATACGATTTAAATATTTTTAATAAAAAAAAGTAAAAATTGTAATATGTTCGAATCTATATAAGGTACCAAAAAATGTAGTAACGTATTTATTGATTTCAAAATAACCGGTAATTAATTTAGGAGTTAATTTCTTTAAATCAGTAGAGTGTGAAGCGATTTTTTAGAAAAACAAATTTAATAATTATGTATACTGCACGTATGCATGCATTGATTTATATCTGAGACAACCTTAAATTGTGTAGGCGTATTATTATTAAAATGGAACAAAAAATATTGACTGAATTATGTTAAAAATTAAGATTGATAATCTATTAAAATAAAATCTATTAAATCTAATTATTAAAATCTAATAAATCTATTAAAAGGAGCCGAAAAGAACTATTTATTAAATGTTTCAAACATATACTTATTATAATGACAGAATATAATGTTTAACATCAAAATGTAATAAGTAAAAAATTGAGTAAAAATGTGAAAAAATTAAATTATTTTAATCCAAAAATTCCATATTTGAAATATTTTCTCAAAATCTCAAATTTATGAAAATAAAAGTAAATACTAAACTTTTGGTAACCTATAATTGTTGAGTATATCGATTATTGGCACCACTAATTGCTTTATAGACTATAAGCGTGCTATATATATATATATAAATTGGAAAATTTTGGTAAGGTGATTAATACAAATTAAGAATACTTTCAAAAAATAAAAAAAGAATTGATTAATCAAAAGTTTATTATTTTGTAAAAGCAATTTTTGCGCTTGAAATGGCGAAAAGAGGACCATAAAGAACAAGGAAAGAAGCAGAGAATTGATAAGTTTCTGATTTTCAGCAGCTCTGCCTGATAGTGCTTGAAGTAAAAAATTTTCCTGCTTACTTTCCTATACAGAGCTCTAAATGTTTTCAATGCCATAATTTTAATTGATTAATGGTTTTGTTAATGTGATGTTTAATATGGAACGGGGTAGATAAATTTTAATTGAATAATTTTAGAGAAAAAAGAAGAAAAAGAGGTTTTTTTTAGTTTGCATTCACCATCATTTTTTTCGATTTGTATTGATTTTAGTTAGTCTTGTTTTAGAATAACTTTACGAATAGATTGTTCAATTTTCCTTCTTTGTAATTTCATTTTTTTTGGTTATCATTAGGAATATTTTAATCAGCTATTATATTTCTCATTTACCTTACAGACAAAAATGTTTACATATTTAAAAAAAATTATACTTAAATTGTAAATTTTTATTTATTTTTTTTATTTTGATACCTGAATGAATCTTTGTAAATATTGTTTTATTTACCGTCCAAATAATGTTATGTATTTTATTACCTATTCAATTTAATTCCATCATTATTTTTCAGTATAGTACATTTAATTATTATCAAAATAATTTTGTACATTTTATTAATTATATAATTTTATTCCATCATTATTTTTCAATATAGTGTATTTAATTATTATCAAACTAGTTTTGTGCACTTTATTAATTATGTAATTTTATTGCATCATTATTTTTCAGTATTCTGCATTTAATTATTATTAAAATAATTTTAAGCAGTTTATTAATTATGATTTCTAATTCCATCATTATTTTTCAGTATAATGCATTTAATATATTTCTGAAAGACATTTTAAATACTGTATGGAACTTTGTCTTTCCATTCTGATAATGAATCACTTATTTTTGACGCCTATCTCTCTGGTAATGCTGAGTCGGTATTAGTATTTTTTTTTATTTATTCATTTATGTCACTGCAATTCTAACTGAACTTGTGGTAGTGAATAAATTCTATTTTCATCGCATAAATATGGTAAATAGTCAGATGTTCCAGAATTAATTAATTGTTGATTAATTGAAATAATTGATTAAAATTAATTATCATAAAAACATATAAAAATTAAGGAACTAAAATGATCATAGTGAAAATTACTTTTTCTGAAATTTACACCCATTTGTAGCAAGTATATAGCCATAAATTCAACGCTTGCTCTCTTGAATGTCGAAATGCGAAGCAAAAAACGAAAAAAAATTATATTATTCAATAAATACAAAAGATTTGGAAATCAATATGAAAATGAAAATAAAAAAATAATTGCAAGATAAGACCATGTATTAATGCCGATAGCTTATTCAAAAAGATCGAGAAAAACATAAATAAATAAAATATCCGTAAAAGATAATTTACGGATATCTTTACGGATATTTATAAAATATCCGTAAAAGATAATTTCCTTTATTTAGTTTATTAAAATGGTAATATTCTACGAAAATGTTTTTAAAAAGAGTCTTATCATTTCGCATAAGAACTTTTTAAAAATCGGAATTTTTAAAACTTTTTAGATTACTCCTTTAGGGTGAAAAATTATGCGAAACTTCAAAACGAAGTTTATGAAAAATTCTTTCTTAATATGAATGTGGAAAAAAAAAGGCAAAAATAACATATTTTTTCCAGTTATGAAATATTTCCATTTGAAATTTTCTGTTATCTTTAAAGTGAAAATAACAATTTTCTTTGCTTCGAATTAAAAAAAAAAACTTTAAAGAATTGTTGAAAACAGATTTCTATTTACTGCACAATTATTAAAATTTTCAATACAATTTTCGCGTGGAAGAATTGTCGGGGTTTAGATTTTACTTTTACACAATTCCCAAGACAATATCGCGTAAATAAATTCCTTTATAAATGTGAACTTCAGGAAGAATGAAATAAAATGATTTTCTCCAGAAAGGCGAATTTGTAACTAATATTCAGAAGTATATTTTCCTATTTATATAAATTGTGGTGGGAGAAAGCGAAGCAAGATAAATAAACTTTCGAAGCGCTACATGAAATACTTAAAGAAATAACTTGCCTTTTATTGACTGATATGACCTTACAATTTAATAAACTTTCATTCAAACTTCAATCAGGAAAATGTGCCGTGAAAAATGAAGAAGCATTAATTTAATTTGAGGTTTAAGTCGGGGGAAGTTTTATGGATAAAAGCTACTACCACGTGTCCAGCACTGGAACTCTGTTTACATTTTATGTTTACTTAATGGAGAACAAGCTCCGACCTGATACTTTACGAACGCCGTCTTTCGGGAGGAAGATTGTTCGTGGTCAAAAAACTTTTACGCTGAGTGAGGAAAGCTTTTGTGACTTTGGCGTCCGTGATGTCGCCACTTATTTTTCCGAAATTTCTGAAGAAGAAGATCGAGGCAAACCGAAACAAAACGATAGTCCTCTTCTTGTAAAAAGAAAACTGCGCTTCGGGGTGAGAAGGGGAGGGTCCTCTAGTTGGGAAGTTTTTGTTTCAGAGTTGATTTTCAAGAAACGGTATCGAGCAAGTTAGAGGAATTGCCAAGGCGGCCTAATGGAAGGAACACCTCTTCAGTTGCCATGGCGACGGGCGAGATTTCATCCCTCCGCTCCGTTGCTATAGCAACCTGCTGGCAAATATTTGCCATGCCTATCTCGGACTGAACGGGATTACTGCGATGGAGGCTCTCTCTCTTAGCCTTTGTCTGTGAGCTGTCGACAAGGGAACGAGGCAAAAGGGTTTCTCTTCTAGGCAGCGCTTCATCACTTAGTGGCTCAGCCCCGCTGCTGTCAACTTTTCGAATTTCAATCACCACTTTATTCAACTCTCCTCTGTCCTCTCTCCCCCACTCCTTCAGATTTTTTCCCCTCCTGTCTCAGATTTTTTTCTTTGCTTCTTCTTCTTCTTCTTTCACTTATTTTATTTTTATTTTCTTTCCCTACAGGCAACTGATTTGCAAACTCACGAATTCGTTTTCATAAAGAATCAACGCTTTGTTTAGCAAGAGAAGGAGGTGAACACCTTTCTTATTTCTGACTCCTTTTCTTTCCGACTTACTTACACGTGTTCCTCGTCGTCCTTCCGACGGCAACTCCCCCTCCCCCCCTCCCAGCCCATTCAGAAAGAGAATTAAATGCGGGAATTTAATAATAGATTTGATTCAATTGATTACATATAGATTAAATTGAAATAAAATTTCCGTCCCACCCCTAATGCATACCTTTTTTTTTTCACCTCGTTGGAGATTATTTTCTGAAGGGGCAAAAAAAAAATTCAAGAGAAAACAATAGAAGTCAAGTTTTTAATTTTATTTTTCAAAAATATCTTTAAAAAAAAGTCCCTTTTGTACTTTCTTTTTAATTTTTTTATTTATCTTCAGCAAAGGAACGGTACGATGTTATTTCTGCAGGAAAATTGTTGCATTCTTCAGTGAACCTTTTGAATTAAAATACGGTTGAAAACAACGTTATATTTCATTTCAGAAAGAAAAGACTGAAACCAAGCGTGATTTTCTTTAATAATTTCAATTATGTGAAAAGTGAAATAGACTCGGGCATTTTAAATTTTGCTGCTGGATGCGTCAGACGAGAAATTTCAGAATCTGTATAATTGTAAAACTAATTTTATTTTATGATCCTAAAATACATATGGATTAAATTGAAATAAATATTCTAACCTCGACCTCGTGGGAGTTGTTTTTCTGTAAAGGCAAAAGGATTCAAGAGAAAACATTCGAAGTCAAGTTTTCAATTTTATTTTTCAAAAAACTAAAAAAGAAAATCTTTTCTGTACTCCCCCCCCCCCCATTTCTTCTTTATCTTTAGCAAAGGAACGGTACGATGTTATTTCTGCAGGAATATTCTTGCATTTTTTGAAGAATTTTTAAAAAATTTAAAATACATTTGAAAACAACGTTATATTTCCTTTCAGAAATATAGAAAGACTGAAAGCTTGCTTGATTTTTTTTAATAATTTCAAATATAAGAAAAGTGAAAGAAACTCAGACATTTAAAATTTTATTGTAGACGCGCCAGACGGGAAATTTCAGAAGCTATAAACATTTAAAATTATCTTTATTTTATAATCCTATATATATATTTGAATTAAAATGAAATAAATATTGTACCCCTTGACCACATTGGAGGTTATTTTCTATGGAGGCAAACAATTCCTAGCGATATCAATTGGAGCGGAGTTTTAAGTTTGCCTCATTTAAAATGAATTTATTCTCTTCTTTCTTTCCTTCTTTTATCATTAGTAAAACAGTGGGAAAATAATTTTTCGACAGAAAATTTTATATTCATTGGCAATTCTGTTTGAATGAATAGACTTTTGAAAGCAGTTCTATGTTTGTCATCAGATACGTCGTTTATATAAAACCAATTTTTACATTAAATGATTGTGCATGAACGTATTTTAATTTCATAAAGTGTCGGAATATTTATTTGTTTTTGTTTTCTAATTGCGTTTCTTCTGACCACAATTCGAACAAAGGAATTTTAATATTCATTAAAAATTGAACTCTTTCAATAATCAAGAAAGTATAAAATTTATAGTTCAGAAAGAATAAAAAATATGTAGCTTACTTTATAAAATGAAATTTAACAATTAATTTTATTTTCACATAAATTTCCTTTCACGTATGTAATACATTCAACTAATTTGCACTTTTTAAATATTTTTCTAAGCACTCAAATTTAAATTTAAAATAATAAATAGCAAAATGAATAAATATAATATTAAAATAAAACAAAAATAATAAATTATAAAAAAACTACAGATAATAATTAAAATATTAATAAATTGTAATAAAAATAATGAATAATAATAAAAAAAGTAATAAAAAATGTAATAAATAATAATAATAATAATAATAAATTACAATAAAAATAATATATTATAATAAAAATAATTAATTATAATTAACATTATAATAAATTATAATAAAAAAATAAAAAATTATAATGAAAATAAAAAATAATAAAAGTATTGAATAATAAAAATAATAATAAATGCTTTAACTTCGGAGTAACGCGACTTTTAGTTGATACTTCTCAGGGTCAAATTACCGCAATTTCTAACTGTTTAATGTTGATCCGCCTTATCTCGTAAAATCACAAGCACAAAAGAAATGCTTGGTCAGTGTAAATCTGGATAAGTTCCCACATAGAAAACTAAAATAGCACAAAAAAAAAGTTAAACGCTTTTATTCTGAGCAAGCTACTTATGTTTTATCATGGTTCAACAGAAGAGCACGTAAAATCAAATAAAAGACTTTTAGGCGACCTTGAATAAAAAAAGAAATAAAGATGCGATTTAAAGGAATATTCTCCTCTACCCTTTAAAAACCTACCTTTCATGCATTTAGTTGCACACATACTACATTTTGCAACATTTAACATGAGAGGATCCAATTGACTATGAACGAAAAATAACCAAGGAGACAGAAGGACGATTACTCGATTCCCCCTCCCGTTGTACTTTTTTGTATCAATTTGTATGCATTCATGTGTCTATGATGAGTCCTTTTCCATATGCCGCTTTTCAAGTTTCCCTGGCATTGACCAAATATTCGCCTTGTTGAACCTTTGTTAAAATCCCCTCTGGGTTTGCTTTCCCCAATTCACAGGCTATAGAATGTTTTCATTAGCCGCCTGCAGGCACCCGGCTGCCAATCTTGTCATCTTCATTTCACCAGTCATGGATATTAGGTCTGCATTTCACTAAGTCGCCGGAACTGAATAGAATACAACCCCAGTTATATAGACAAAACACTTAAATGCAATGAATGGAAAATTTTAAAGGAAATTTTTTGAGAATAACGCTTTTTATAAGTGTTCTGAGAAGTAGAAATGTTCTTTTTATAATTCCCAAGTTTTTAATGTTTCATTTATAATTTATTATTGTAATTTTTAGGGAATTTTAAAATCAACTTTAAAAAAATTCCTTATGGAATCCTAATTTGGAATAACAATTTAGACATATTAACCAAAAAAAATTAATAAAAAATGTTATTTTGTCAAAAAAGGAAGTAAGCGAAGCTAAATATGAGTAAGTAAAAAATGTAAATGTTATGAAGTTTTTCAGTATAATTACTGAATAAAATAAAAGCACCATATTCAGAGTTAATATTAAATCTATGGATTCAGTAATAGTGGAGAATATAACACGAGCAAAAATTTCATCATTTAAATAAAAAAATATAATATGAGATTAAAAAAAGGCTACAGCATTTATTTAATTCAAATGTTATTTTGTCAAAAAGGAAGTCAGTTAAATTAATAAAAGTAAGTAAAAAGTGTAAAAGTTATGAAAATTTTCAGTATAATTTCTAAATAAAATAAAAGCAGAATATTCAACGTTAAAATTAAATCTATAGATTCAGTAATAGTGGAGAATATAACACGAGCAAAATAAATAAATAAATAAATAAATAAAATCATCATTTAAATAAAAAAAAATTGAGATTAAAAAAAGGCTACAGCCCTTTATTTAATTCAAATGTTATTTTGTCAAAAAGGAAGTAAATTAAGATAAATAAAAGTAAGTAAAAAATGTAAATGTTATGAAGTTTTTCAGTATAATTACTGAATAAAATAAAAGCAGTATATTCAATGTTAATATTAAATCTATGGATTCAGTAATAGTGGAAAATATAACACGAGTAATGAATTCATCATTTAAATAAAAATATAATTTGAGATTAAAAAAAGGCTATAGTATTTATATTATTCAAGTTATTAAAATAACTTTAAATGAAGTACTCTCGAACAGTTAAATGCTTGTAGGTTGAATTGGATCGAAAGCTGAGAAGGGACAAAATAGCTCCCTTTACAAAATACATCCATCTCTCAATTAAGAGGCACACATCATCATCGGTGGGTGGTAACTCGACCCAACATTATTATTGTAACCACTAAAGAAGTGATATTTTACTTTACAACAACCTATATGGCAAATTAACATCGTTATATTGGATGTGACCAGCAATCGGAATAATAAATCACAATATTAAACTTTTCCGTGGACAACCAAACGGAAAAATAATGATTGTTTCAAAGGCAAATTATAGATTCTTTTTTTTCTTCAAATTTTAGTATGTTAAAAACTAAGTATATCAACCTAAGGTGAAAATTTTTAAACTTTTTAATATGCTATAAAAATATGAATGCATTTTTGTCAAAAGAACAAAAGGTACTTAAAATTTTCAACTTGTAAAATAGATAAAACTGAAAATTTGATTATTTCAAAATACATTAAGTGAATATGTTAAAGAAATGTTGAATGCTAAAATTTTAAAATATTCAAAATAAATATAAAAGCTTAAGCAAGTGCAATAAAACTAAGCAGATTTCATATATGCAGTAAAATATGTAGATAATCTACAAAACCGTCAAAGAAATAAAGCTCATATGTCGTATTTCAAGTTTCGAAAACCTCAATTCATTTTTCAGGTTAAAATTTTTTTAACAAGTGTAGAACAATATTTAAAACTGAATTCGGAGAACCAGAATTAGGTGAATGAAAGAGCAAAACAAGTGTAAAAAATAACTAAAAGAAAAAATATATATAATTTATAAATTGGTTTAGCTGAAATTATGTTATAAATAAGAAATAATACTTAAAGCGAAATAATTTTGAGTCTCAAATTGAAGAACCAACTAAAATAACTTAACAAATAACTCGAAACATTTTGAAAAACATTGATCATTTATAACAGAATTATGTCAAATGAATCGAAAAAAAAAATCTTAGTGAAAAAGAAAAAAAGAATAGCACAGAAAAAAGCGAAAAGTGTCAAGTAATCAGTTAAAAAATCCCTTAGCGCTATAAAAATGAATAAATTCGTAATTCTAAAGCTAAAGAAAGAAAATTAAACTGATAGGTTTAGCTTTTTTAATCAAATAAAAATATAAAACTGAAAAATTTTCATACTAAATCAAAAAACGTGATAAAAGAAATTAGTCTTTTAAAAATTTGTTGAAATATTTTCATAAACAGATGGTGGTAAAAAAAGATCTGAACAATATTTAAAATGCATTTAAATTGGATAAAAGATAAATTAAATTTGTTGACGCAGAAGGATTATGACTTGAACCTTCGTAAATTTTAAATAAAAACTCTTCAAATGAATTTTTTTTTTCAAAAATAGACATGTGCTTATTTTGAGTAATAAATAGAGCCTTTTTTTAAGCATTAAGTGAAAGTAAATGAAATTATTCTGGAAGCAAAAATGTATCTGAATTTTTTCCCCTTTTCTCTAATGGAAAAAAAAATCATTAAAAATATGTTTTCCCATTAGAGATCTCAACAAAACAGCGAAGATTATACATAAAATAAAAGAAAGAATTAATGGTTGAATAAATATATAAAATAGTTTCATGAACAGATGTAGTAAATGTGTACATCAGGAGAATAAATGAGTGATGATGAACTGAAAACGTTTTAATTAAGATTTTGTAGATTTTATTCTATGAGTGAGTATGAAATGAAAAGAATGAATAATAGCGAGGAGTATGGTTTAATAATCTTAAACCTATGATTTAAAAATGAAATAAATATAAATAATAGAAAAAAATGGTTGAGTATATATAAAATTTATGGTTGAATAAATATATAAAATAGTTTCATGTACAAATGCATAAAATTCGTACATCAGGAGAATAACTGAGTGATGATGAATTGAAAATGTTTTAAATACGATTTTGAAGGTGCTATCACATATTTACGCTATGAATTGAAAAGAACGAATAATAGCGAGACTGATGGTTTAATAATCTTAAACGAATGATTTAAGTATGAAATAAATGCTAATAATGGATAAGAAATGGCTGATTATATATAATATTTTGCTTGAATAGTTTTATAAAAAATAGTTTCCTGTACTGATGTAGTAAATTTGTTCATCAGGATAATAACTGAATGATGACGAATTAAAATCTAATAATCGAGTAGTATTTGTTAGTACTTATAACATTTACCAATGGATCAAGAAGATAAAAAATTTTAAAAGAAGTCTCTCTTTCTGAATATTTCTTTAAAATTTTATGTTGAAAAGTTTAATTGTTTCAAATTCAAGAACCTCAAGTATTATCTTTAGCTAAATAAATATCAGTGTAAGAAACAGTTTTTAATATAAGCTATGCTTCATAATGTATCAGCAATTTAAGAATTTTAAAATAATTCTTTCTACAGAAACTGTTCTCTACAATTAACTATTGTAAAATCTAACTATTTGAAAGTTCATTAAAGAAACCAGTCTTCACTAACTTATAAATATTGATGAAGGAAATAGTTTTAGTCTAGAATATATTTAGAACATGGAACAATATTTTAAAATTAAAAATAGAACATCATATGATTTCAATAGTTATATCAGCCCATTTGCGGCAAATACAAAACTAATTTCCAAAGAAGTTTCTTATACCAAAAATAAAATGAAAAATTAAACTAGCACCTGTTATGGCGAAGTTTTACTGTTTCAATTTTTTTGGCATGTATTTTTATTATTTCGATTTATTTTCTTAATTTAACAAATTTTCGCATTTTTTTTCATAAATAAAATTTAATTTATTAAAAATAGGAGTAAATACATTTTTAATGAAAATGAAAATCTTAGATGCAACATTTCGCGATTAGAATCATACTTGAAATATTTCACATACAAGATTTGAATTATGATTAATTTATTTATTCTCCCTTTTTCAAAGTGGTATTACCTTTAAATAATATCAATAGATGATTTAATGAAAAAAAAAACATTTAAATTTCGCTGTTGTGTCTACGTTAATCTAATGCATAAAACAAATTACATGCGTATTTTCATGTATCAAATACAAATTATTTTCTGAGCTTATTATCCCATTTATCAATTATAAATTATCTCCTATGTTTGTCATTTCATGTATCAGATACAAACTATATCACATGCATATTGTTTCAGGCATCAGATACAAAGTATCTTCTATGTTTATTCTTTCATGCATCAGATATTAATTTCTTTTATATTTCTTGTCTGATGTATCATATATAAAGTATTTTCTGTGATTATCCTTTCTTCTATTAGATGGATATTTTTTTATCCTTGATTTTCCCGTTGATTTATTAGTTTATGTTGTAATAAAAATGTCCAATTTGATTCAAGATACTGGAATAAATTATTTACATAAGGTTTTAACGCTTTTTAGGAGGATTGATTAAAGTTTAAAATGTAAAGATCATTTTTTAAATGTTCGATGTCATAGCTTTTATTTAAGTCATCATTGTGATTTCCATGATAGAAGGAATTGTCATAAAATTTGCAGGATCATTGATTTCCATTCTTCTACTATTTTTTCAGAGTCCATCAAACATGGCAGTTTTGTGTTTAGGTAAAGCTATTTTTAACTGATTAAAAGAAGAATATTCTACAGAGGAAACGTCAGGAGACTTTGTAGGAATATTCTGAATAAAATATTACCCGTATCAATCTCAAGATTTTCAAAGAATGGAGTGGTACTTTTCGAAGTATGACTTATAGATTGTTTTGATAAAGTTTCACTCTTTGAAAGTCATTGGGATAAAGAAATAAATTTCTCCTGTAGACTTAAAACTTTCTCTTGATAGTACGTTGAATTGATTCAAACTCCTCTTTTTTTATTCCTCATTGTAGAAGAAATCTGCAGCAATACTGTAACCTCTTACTGAAACTTTCTTTTTATTGATGGAACCAGGTTTCTACACTTATTTCTCTTCGTTTTATATAGTAAATATACCTGCTTTTATTACAATCATTTAAGTAAGCCAATGTTTCATCAAGAATTACAAAGAATTCTACAAATTGCTTTGGTTGAGCCACATGCATCTCCAACGCCGTTGCGCAGTACTTTTTTTTAGTTTTCTTAAGTTACAAATCTTGGTTTATTACCTCATTCGTTGTTAATACGGATATATTTAAAGACTTAAAAGACTTGAATTTGCGTCAGCAAACTTTCTTCGTTACCAGTGATTTCAGTTTAGAAATATTTAGAACACTACGTACCTGTTTCAAGTGTTTGTTTAGTCTTCTTTCCATATAAAAGTAATGATTGACTCCTGTTCCCTTTCAGATTCGCCTGTTTTACACTTGGAAATTTTAATACCATGGATTCCATGTTTATAAATTATAGAACAGTAACATTTATCTTTCGAAAAGCAAAAGATTATCCTTCAATCTTTAGCCTATTTACAAGCGATATTTTGAAAGAAAAATAAATTTGAAAATAGCAGACGATATTTCTCGTATCAACTAATAAACTGCTGTCAGAAATGTTTACTTCAAAAACATCTGCTTTTTTTGTGTGAATGCCAACTGCATTTTCCTTTAAAAAGTTGCTTTATTATTTGAATAAAAATACAAGAAAAAGTGCGAAAAAACGTGACCAAGTCAAAACTTTACTTATGTAAAGCTATTTCGTCATTCCCTGTAGATAGGAAATTCGTCATTATTTTTATGACTGCTTGTCTTGTGATAAGGCAGGAATGAACCGTTGGTTAGACGAAAGAATGAAAGAGTGATGAATATGTTGAGCAATCTGTCATTACAATAAAAATGACGGAGATTTGAAATATGGTTCTTTGATGTCGTTCACTTCTATCAACAATTTCAGTTCCTAATCAGCAGAATTATCAACTCAGATGTTTTTATAGAAAAAAGAGTAATAAAACTTAAATTTTATAAAAAAATAAATGATGGAAAAGAAGATAAAGGAAAAAAGGAGAATTTTTAATTTAAACTAATTGATTAAGATTTTTTAAACCTAGAATATACACTGAGCGTGAAAAATGTTTTATTTATATTTTTTGAAAAAAGACAAAATCATCCCATTTTGTTCGTGAATTTTCAGTAAAATCAAGAATACAACATATAAAAGTTTGTAAAAACTGAATTCATAAAAAATAGCTTGTAATTAGATGAACACTTTTAAAGCTTCAAAATTTGAGAAAAAGGCTTAAGATTTGAACCAAGAAGGTTTACTGTAAAGTACTTCTGGAAACACAAAAATGTGACACATATGGAAATAAATTCAGCATATAATTTACGACTGATTCGCTTACTAAAATAAATTGGTTACAAAGTTTGCACACAGCAGAATAAAGTGTTTGCTGCCTTTTATACCACAAAACCTAAAAACCATGAAGAATAAAACAAGTGATATAAAACATAATTTTTAGATATCAGTTCCTACTTAGGTTATCAGAAAAAATTTAGGAAGTTAGGATTTTTTTTATCTTAGTTACTTTTTATTAAATAATTACAATTGTTGTTGTTATTCTCGAATTCCGCTTTACAACAGAATGAGAGGTGCAATAACATCTAAGGGTATGGATCCCTGAGAATCCGAGGGTAGAAGTTTGAATTCAAGATCACATACGTTACAAACCTTTTTAACTTAACGGACTTCATTCATGCATTTCCTTCATTCATCCACAGATCGTAATTTAGATCTGCAACAGAGAACGATCACATCTGACCCAGTACCCCCAGCGATATTACTCACGATATGGATGACTTTGTGACCACGACAGATTTAACGACCACCACACATGGAGAGTCCTCTGTTGGCAGGTTGTAACTCGCAGCCTTAGGGGTGCGAATCCAACACCCTACCAACCAGACAATCCTGGCCAACCAATTACAATTACTATAAATATTTGATCAAAAATTATACTGATGTGGAATTTTCAACTCCAATTGCGGCAACGCAAATTGACTGCAATTTCTACGCCAGCTGGGGTAAAGCTACGCAGATTAGAATTTTTTAATTTTCTTTATTCGGTATGATTTTAATTCGAAAGTACTTCAAAATTAATCCGAAAAATCAATTAATTAAAAATGTTTAGATTTAAATGCATCAAATATTAAGAAAATAAACAGGATCGTTTGAAATAATCGGTCGGAAACCTGTTAAGCCTAACCTCATTAGCGTGGAGAAAAAACAAACTGAATTCATTACTTATTTGGATGTGAGGAAATGAAGACTTTTGGCGAGAAAGTTAGTTTTTCATTAATTAATAAAAATGAATGAATTAATATTAGAAAAAAAAACCGTATTATCATCAAATGTCACCCACTGCAGATTTTAAAAAATTACTTGAATTTGATTGGATAAATAAAAAGTATTTAATTAACGATTAT
>JAOUZG010020776.1:3737731-3802888 GCA_026289955.1 Argiope argentata | reverse complement strand
TAGGTGATCTGAGCCTAACGTTGCCAGCAATGCTAATCTATGACAATCATTAGTTTAAAAATAGGTTAAGTATAAATAAATATTTTTTTAAGCCTTTCATTGTGAATATTGAAAACAAACTACTTGATAGTAAAATAAGTTTATCGTTATCATTAAAACTCTATTGTTGGTTTTAAAAACACCTTGGATTTATTCAATAATTTATTTGTATGCTTTTTAAAATCAAGTGGACTTTTTTGATAAAAAACATACATTTATTTCAAGATTTTTTATTTAAACATATTTTATTAAACAAACATATCATTTCTTCAAGTTAAGATTTTTTATTTAAACATATGCGGTTGTAAACATTGTAAATAACGTTTTAAACCGTTTAAAATGAATTACATTTTAACATTAATCTACAATAAAATTAGCGTTTTGTTGAAACTTACGCAATATTTATTTTCAGTCGTATTATTTTCTTATTAACTCAATTTCCATTCAATGAACTGAAAGAAATTCCGAAATAGAAGTGCAAGTATGTACTTCTAGATTTATTTTACCTCACTATAATCGTAAATATTTAGCTACTCAATGACCAAGATTTTTCCCAACATCATTCTCAAATCCTTTTATCAAACAAATTATTCAATTCAAAGATTCACATTTAACATTCCATTTACCGCTTATATTTCCATTTATTATTTCATTCAAAGATGTTCTCAAATCATTTTATTCAAAGATTTCTATTTTGAAAATTTCTTATTTCTTATGAAATGGGTTTTTGAATCTTTTTCATCTTTTGTAGGGTACAATAACAAAACGACTAAATTGGAAAAACACTTTTAGAAATTCAAGATTCATTTGCAATGATATGAATATATATGATTAAAACTCAATGTTTGCAATTTGTATCATATCTTTAGAAAGAGCTTCAGCTGTGCGGTTTGTTCATTCGTTTGATGGATTTGAGGGGGGGGGGGTTGAAAATGAGGCTACTGCCAAAGATTCGGTATATTCTTATTTCTTTTCCGCAAATTTTATTCTCTTAATCAACAGTCTTTTCAAAATTATTTGCCTACACTTAGACAGCACGGTTCCACTCAAGCATGTAATCAAAGTGTGGAGGCCTGCAATCAAGGCAGATATTAAAATAGGCTCGAAATTTGCGTTGAGAGACCATCGAATTTTGTTTGTCTTCGTGGGAAGGCTTGGTGGCTTGTTTTCAACTAAATAACTTTACCAGAGTAAAAGATCTTGTTTTCCAGATGAAGTCATTTCAATTTTCGTCTTTCTAACTCAGAACTTTGTTTTTGAGTTTGAGTTTCGCGGACGTAGAGTAGAATTTTGAGTGTCATTTGAATATAACTTATATGTATAATCCTGTATGTAAAACATTCTTTGAAGATATAAGAGGAGATATATTAAATGCTTTTCTTTTTTTAAAAAATGTTTAAGAAAATTCCAATTTTTATCTATTATCAAGATTTTTTGTCAAAATCATAGCGAGCTCAAGAGAAGAGAGCAAACTAAGAAGACAGAAATGTGAGAAAGTTTTTCGAACTTATACAGTTTCAGAAAGGAATTCGGTGACAGCTCGATTATTTCTGTGGAAAAATAATATGATACTTAATTTAGAATTAAAATTAATGCGAAAAAAGTATTAATTAAAGAATTAGAATTAATTAAAGTGAGAAGACAGTGGCTGAAAAAAATTATTCTCAGAATGTAGACCTTCAAATTATTACATATATAATCTATATGGTTGGATGTTTCCCAACTACTTGGATATGCATGAGATGTTCAAATGAAAAGATACGAAATGACATAGCGGGTATAAATGAAGACTTTATTCAAAGTATACACAATAGACCTGAGGATAAAGATTTAATTGATTAACAAGCCGAAGTATTCCTGGTTCTCAGAATTCTTGTGGCCGTGACGAGACCCAGTCCTTCACATAGGCCTTGAGTTCACCGTCTGAGTTGAAGCATTTCTCTTTCAAATATTTTTTTAGGGTATCAAACACATGAAAATTGCAGGGTGATATATCCGAGCTGCAGGGTGGAGGGTTGAGCTGTTCACATTTACTTGAACTTGGCCAGGATGTGTAACCCTGGAGACGTGTGGACGCACGTTATCATGCAGTCAGGGCCTGACTAAGGAAAGGGCATGCGGGACACTTGCCTTGGGGCCCCACGTAAGAGGGGGGGGGGGCAAAATCGAATAGAAATTTTATTGTACGTTTCCTTCTTTAATGAATGTTCTTCATTACTAAAGTAGTGAAGCAGAGGGGGTCCCAAAGGAGTTTTTGCCCCAGGTTCCAACTAGGCTAAGTCGGGCCCTGCGTGCAGCAAAATCGCGCCCTCTATCAGCAGCCCCGGTCTTTTGTTCTTGATGCACTTGCGTAGTTTTCAGATTGTCTCACAGTACACATCGAAGTTAATGGTTCTTCTGAGCTCGAGGAATTCAGCAAGCAGCGGATCTTGGACGTCGGAAAAGACGGTGAGCAACACTTTTCCTGCTGACGCCATAGCTTTTAACTTCTTAGGGGGAGATGACGACGTATGCTTTCACTTCATGCTGTTCCGCTTTGTCTCTGGCTCGTAGTAATGGCACCAGCTCTCATCACTTGGGCCGATCCGCTCCACGGTCTTCAGGATACCAAAACAGATATTGAAATGTTAGAAGGAACTGTAAACAGATATTGAAATGTTACAAGGAAATGTACCAACCAGTACAGTTCCTTGTACTGGTTGGTCTGCTGCTTCGAAACCTACTGCACGCACACCTTCTGATAATACAACATGTCGTGAACAATTGTCCTCACTGTTCCAATGCTGATGTTCATCTTCGCCGCCAGCATTCGCAATGTGACTAGCCGATCACTTATGAATAGGTCGCTTCTCAATAGGTCGTAATATCAGGACGTCTTTGGAACATCTCAATAGTTTTAATGTTCATCAGTTTTTTGAAAATTGTTAAGAAGTTTCCCTGACATTTTTTTCAGAATCATATAGGAAAAATGACCTACTCAAAAGGCAATAAGAGATAGTTTTTTATATCCCTCATTCTTTCAATAGCAACTAGAAAAAAATGGATTAATGTTTATTTAACATTTCATAATTATTGATTATGTTTATTATTCTATTTATTAATTAATTACAGCTAAATTAGTTGATTGATGAATAAACAGAAAATTTAACAATTTGATATTTACAACGCTGTGCCCTTTGCTCAATACCATAATAACTCTTTTACATGTATCATAAAAGATTTTTAAGATATCGATTAGCTTTCACCATATTGTACAATGTTGTGGTATACATAGAGCAACATGAGAGTATTAATAAGCATCGTGACTTTTTTCATTTTTTTTTTCAATTTCATATATTTTTTTTTCGCAAAATCACTTGGGAAAATCAGTCTATCCAGAATATAGCAAGAGATATCTTAAACAAATTAGAAATAAATATTAAGTTTAAATTGCAAAAAAGGAATAAAATAGAATTAAAAATGAAGGAAACGATTGATCCGACCAGAAGATTTTATTTCTACTTTGATTAAGTTCTTTTATGTTTCAGCATGCAGCAGCACTGGTGCGCTCTAAATACAATGTATCTTCCTTTTAATAGTTCTTGACTCAGGAAATATTTGCTTTATAAGTTAGTAGTAGTATAAGTTATGAGTAGTACTTTATAATCCCTACGATAACAAGTAAATAAAAATCAGTTAATAATGCAGTAGATTTACAAACATAAAATCTATGAGGGAAATATTTTGATGTGGATACCTAATAATACTGTAAGCATTCACATTATATTTTATTCTCTGCTATTTCAATTGTCATTTTTTCTTTGCCTTCTAGCCAGAAAATTGCATAATTCTGCTAATATATAAAAGCATTTCAAGCTGATACCTTCAATAGAAACTATATGAAAAGTGACAAATAATATAACTGATAATATAAAATTTGTCTTCCAAATATTCCTTGCCTTGATTTCAAAATTTTAATATAATTATATGTACAAAATTTAAAGTTAATTAACAATAGTCACGATATGGGACAATATTTTCAAATATTCGTAACAGTATTATGAAATGTCTTACGATACTTTACAAGTATCCTTCAGCATTGCTTACTTCATAAATCAATTTCAAATAATTTTATGGTTTGCTAGAGATATCTTGTGGCCAATTCCACCAATAACAAGTAAATGAAACTAAGTTAATAATATAATTGATTTACAGACATAAAATCTGTGAATTCGATAGCCTGATGTTTCTTGCCTATCAATATTGTTAGTATCAACATTATATTTTATTATTCTCTTTTACATCTATCACTTTTATCTTTTTAGTAGGAAAACTGAATTACACCGAGGATATATAGAGGAATCTTTAAGCTGGTACTGATAATTTAGAAGTGACAAACAAAATAACAGATAATATAGAGTTTGTCAGCCTATTATTCCTCGCCTCGATTTTAAAATTCTAATTGTTTAAATATATGTACAAAACTTAAAGTTTATGATCATCAGTCTTAATATTGAGCAATATTGTAAAAAAAATTCACAACAATATTATGCAATATTTTATGATACTTCGCAAATATTATTAAACGTTGTTCATTTTTGACGTGAATACGCCTTTAAATTTGCTACCATACGGATGCATTCCAAAAAACCTAGTGATAACAAAATTGGAGGATACAGTTTGGCGTTGTAGTTTCGAATCTATCCACTACATTTAAAATTAAATTATACCACTGGATAGCTAAGGGATTAAGAAATTCATTACAATAAACGAGAACAGTAATGCATCTCAAATGGCGGAGGGGGAAGTGCCTCCATTTTGAGACTTTTTTGCTGCATATCGAGATTTGTACTTAGTATAACTTTTGACTCGGTGAATCTACTATGCCCATTTAGGTTTCAATCTTCAACTGTCGTCAAAATTTATCGATTGTACATAAAACATTAGTTTACAGTAGTGGCTGTAAATATAATAAGGTGTTAGAATAAAAAAAATATTATCAAAACTATATAATGTCTGCCTATAAGCGTCGAAAAGTCAAAATCAAATACAGAGATCGTGTGTGGTTGGAAAGAGCTTCTCAAGAACAATTGAATGATAATAATAAAACCAGAAATTATACCCGTCTATGAACCTGATCTTACTATACTAGTTATGATAGTAGGAGACTTCAATGTTGATGTCTCACAAAACTGCTCATTGCCCAACTTCATCCTCAGCGAGTTCAATTTGTCTTAGATTGAAACTTCTCCTACAACTTTAGGTAATATCTGTATTGATTTATCATTTATCAGAAATCTCAATGTATCTTGTATGCCATTTGTATCGTACTTTTCGTATCACAGACCTATAATTAATAAAGTTACGCTGTAAAACAATAATTTTTTGTTTTCTTGCTTTTATCCTAAATACTTAAATAAAAAGATTTTATTTATAAAGTATAACCGATTATATCAACGTATTCACGTATAATATACGGTTGTGTGTGTCCATGACACAGCCACCCATGCTTTTTTTCAACTCAATCTTTTCCCGATTCATCTGCCATTCCCCCCCCCCTCGTCTTCTTTCCGGAAAACCGGTCCATCCTGAAGAGAGCAAGAGGCATCTCCTGGCTGATCCCTTCAATACTCAGCATCTAATCCTAGCTGCCAAAAGGGCTGCTTTCTCTCCCACGATGCAGAGGATTTGGAAGATGGGGCGAACTCTGGGCGATTAGAGATTGTGAAAGAAGCAGACCTCCCCCTCTGCTTAAGCGTACTTGTTGCCCATCCTGCCGGACTAAGTAGGGCTGTTAAGAGCACATCTGCATCACAATGTAACAAATGGTCCATGCCTCGAGTGAAACTCCAAGCGGAACTGAGTTGAGCTTCAATATTGCGGATCTCTCTCTCTCTCTCTCTAGAAATGCAAGCACCCTCCCCTAATATGTACTAGACAATGAACTGGGACTGGTAGAGCTAATGGTAGGGTGTAACTTCAAATTAGAGCGCAAAGCTCGTATTTTGGACTGTGTACATATAGGTAATAGTTGAAACCGGTACTGTCAGAAAGGTATACGCCGATGCACGAATGTGTAGGGTATGATGATTGTAACGTAATAGGCAAATTCGATTCGAATGAGATGGTTTGCTTGAAATTATGTCTGAAAACAGAAAGGCGAATGATCTATTAGATGTTTTGAAAGACTGAGTAGTATTTTTGAAGTCTTAATGGATACTTTCAAATTAACTGATATAAACAATCAGGGCTTGTATTGTGATCAGGTTTGATATACTGAGATATATGAAGTTTTAAATAATGCTGATAAAATATTCATAATGATAGGTATAAAAGAGATGCGTTGTCTAATAATATAGTTAATACTTCATTAAAAATATATTTATCAGAATGTTGTTAAAAAGAAAGATATTAGGAAAATAAGAATACAATTTTTTTTCATTTATACTATTGTCAGAAAATTAAAAGAACATTCGACTGAAATAATTTTTGTTATCAAAATAGTAAAGCAGATTGGTACAAGGGGTTTAAAATCCATCACAGTTATTGTACAGTTATTTATATTAGCACTTTATGCTCTCCAAAAGTGTTCTCTTGTTTCCTCATTTTCATTTCGGAATTTTATACTTTTTTTGTGACATTTAATCATGATTTTGAAATATAGTGAATCCTAAATGAATAATATTTTATGAAATTTTAGACATTTTTTGGTATTTAACAACTACTTTAAATATATATAGATTTTACATTTCTACAGCAAGGAGTTGATGTAGTTGCTTATTTCCCCAAAATGTATTTTGGCACTGACTTTCATAAATTTCTTCATACATCTTTCCAACCTTACCAAAATTCTAATTTGCTATATGAAAAGCTCGATATTTTATTCCAGAATCATTTAATTTTAAGGATATTCAAACAAAAAATTAAGATTAATGCTAAATGAAATCTCAAAGTATCCTTTAAAAACAGAAATTTTTTTCAGTGGTCGATATAATTTTTCAAATTTTTATTACTTTAGGTCTATTATAACATCATCCTATAGTATCATCCGTTAGCCATTACAAATGGATGATACTACAGAATTATTTGAAAATCTAATTCCTCGTAATGCGAAAACGAAATTAATTTCTTACTTGCAATATGTATATCATCATAAGAAAGCTATAAATGACGGTCTTGCTGATCTAAAAATGTGCACTAATACTGAATGACCGGATAAAATAATGGCACGATGTTGGAAACTGGGAAAAGTAACTCATACCAAGAGCTATCTCAAAGAGGTATGTCTCACTATAGAAAACAATGACATTTTTTCAGCCCCAATATCATTATTTTGCCTTGATATCATTATTTTACCATATAAGAAGTGGAAAACCTGCTTGTTTGAATGGTAGCTTCTCATTCCTGTGCTTGAGATGTCCTTAGTGAGGTTCCACTCTTTCGAAAGATGATCCTTTCAACAACTTTTGGCTTTAACACTTATCTGGTTACACGGGAATATTAATAAATCGCTGGACATGCTATTTTTATGTATGACAGTAGATTGTCTATCAAAATCCTTCCAACAGAGAAATATGATTCACAAACCACCATAAATTTCATAAAAATAATAGAAATATTCAAAATTTATCAATGATTCAAAATTAAAAAAAAAACAACCATGATGGAATTTGCTTAAAATTGCAACAAGAAATATATAAATACAAATGTCTTATTCTTATGAATCTAAGGAAACGGGAGTTTCAATCAGCGAATAACGTTTAGATGAATAACGTAATGCAAGTATGGTTAGATGAACTATTAACCATAATGTTTTTGAAGCTATACGTTATGAAGTTTTGAAGGAATATTTTGAGAAGACATCCTAACTTTGAACATTGGCTACACTTCAACCATATCCCTCTACTCTAGATTACCTGTCGCGATAATTCAGTTCCGAAATAACCTGTGCTAGATTCAAATGCATCGATATTTTAAAAGAAGTCGAGTTAAAAAACCTCCACAGTCAAAATATGTAAAACAAGTTTAGAAAAGGCATAGTTATATAGAAAGAGAAAAGTATTTTTAATATGAATCACTGCGTTCCTTATCACGACTCCTATGATATCATTACTTGTTAAGGGAACATTCATAAAATTTAAACTGATAAAACTTCTGTGAGCTATTATTAAATTCCAAAAGTTTAACTCCATCATTTTTTATAATCAAGCCTTAATTTAATTTATTAAATATCCTCAATATATTTTGAAGAATGTACTAATCTAAGAATTAAAAAGAATTAAGTAAGGATATTGTTTCAAAGTTTGCTGAAATAAGATATTTGTTTAGAGGCATTTTTTGTTCGTTAAGACAAAAAATATTCATAAGCTAATTGATTAAAAATCAAAGAAATTTATTAATGTTTTATCCCTAGAAATCAGTCATTTCAAATGTGAGAAACGCCAATTATCAAGAAGTAAGAAATTATTTCCTAATATGCTTTGAATCAAAATTTATTTTCCAAAAATTAAATTTTTATCTAAAATTTTTAAATGAATTCTAATAAGTTTGAATAAATGTATTTGGAAAAGAAAAAAAATCAAAGCAACTTATTGAAAGAAGAAATAAAAGAAAAAATATAAAATGCAAACGATAAAATCGCAATACAATGCAAACGATAAATAGCAATAGAAAAAACAATTCATAAACTTTCTGCTTTGTCGTTTGCAAGCAATGATTTCAAACTTGAAAACTACTACATTCTCTTATGAAAAAAGTTTCATAATTTCCTCTGAAACTTCATTTTTCAGGAATAAAGTTTAAACTTATTAAATGATTCTAATAAGTTTGAATAATTTTATTCAGAAAATGATCGAAAAAAATCAAAACCTTTTATCGAAAGAATAAATTTAAAAAAGAGAATCAAATGTAAACGATAAAACAGAAAAGGTTGAAAAAAAATAATTTATAAGCGTTATGCTTTGTCGTTAGTAAACAGTGACTTCGAACACTAAAACTGATACATTCTCTTATGAAAAGTTACATAACTTCCGCAGAAACTTTCATTTTTCGGAAATAAAGTTTTCAGTTTTGCTTGCTAAATTATTTCATTGCATTTGAAAAAAAAATGTTTTTAAATAGTAGTTGAAAAATAAATTCAAATAATTTGTTAAGAAAAAGTAGAAAATATATATGTAAACGACGACATAAAATGGCACAAAAAAGCAATTCGTAAATTTCATGCATTATCGTTAGTAATTAGTCCCTCAGAACTTGAGGAGTATTGTATTCTAAGTTGAATTGAATGGAATTCATTTCGGAACAAATAAAATGTTTTTCTAACACATCACATTCGAAAAGAAGGGGGAGAAGAAATCCAATTTTATGTGAGAAAAGACGCAACTGCCATCACCACCAACTTTTACTCGGAACCCCAAACTCATTAAAAAATGCAAATAGACTTATGTGAAGTGAGTACAGAAATTTTTATCAGAATCACACAATCAATTCTCCCAAAGAAAAAAAATACCCCTCAATAAAACAAGAACGCACTTTGCATTTTAATAAGTCTTTTTTTTTATTGCCTCCCTCTTCACGATATTAAAGACGGAGTATAACAAACCGGAATCCAAATTATAAGAGTTCAAACAATCGCTCCAAATAAAAGCTAAACTTGGTTATAAAATTTGTAGTGTTATTTTTATCTAAACAACAGCTTCTGCCATCTAAACGAAGCGATTAAATTAAAGAAAGATTGCGATAAAAACTTGGAAAATATATTCCCTTAAAGAGGGTACCGGAATAAAATTAGTCAGTAGGGCGCAAATTAAATTTATTTTTCAATACGTGTTTTTATTTGTTCTTAAGAGCTATGGAGGGGAATTGTTTTAACCTTTTAAAGGAATAAATATACAGAAAAAGGGATCAAATAAATAAGGAACAGCAAGGAAAAAATGAGATGCGTCTTATTTCAGAATAATTGCTTGTATTTCATTTTCTTTTAAGCTGCAGCTTAAAAAATTGTTTACTTTTTGCGGTCGGAATTCGAACATCAGAAGGTAATTTGTCTGGTTAAAAATAGCTTGCTCAAATAATCGGTAATTTAGATATGCTGGGAATAAAAAAATTACCAGTCGAATTACACGACATTTGTTGTACTTGTAAATTTGCATAACGGAGCTCTTTTTGTGTTTAGTATCGTAGTCGCGAATAGAATGGGTATTCATTTTGAACCTCATATTTGGAGTAGTGGGCTCAAAATTTAAAGGAGATTCTCTATTTTGATATCAAGATTCTATACTAAACTTAATTTTTCTAGTTTATTGCGTTTTTGAGTTATTTTGATCGCATTACACAAATAGCAAGACAGAAAATCTGTCTTTTTGTCAGATTTGATCCAAAATATGAATTCCAAAGACAAAATAGCATATTGAAATTTGTTTATTTGGATTGCTGCATTTTTTGAGTTATCATTCTCTTATACAAATATAGACAATAATTCCTTGAAGAATATTATGTATGTTAAATCAGATATCAAGAGTCAAATGTCCTATTGGTGTGGCGTGGAATTTAGGGAGGAAAATGTTAACTCCTAGTAATCTGTGGAATCTCAATAATAATAATCTGATTACTGTTTAAAATCACGAGGTCCTTTTTAAAATAACCTTGTCTTTGTTTCTGTTGTTACTAATGGCAATTGCCAAGACATCAACATTTACATAGTTAATTTTACAGTATTACATCATTCCTAACATCAACCTGCTTCTTCATCACTTTATTTTATGTTATATATTAGCCGATTCATTTCACATCACAGTTACATAACAGACGTAATATTTAAATTTAAATGCACAGCATTCTGCTTTAAGCTGTGATGTTAAGTCTTTTTCTTTCTACAAAATGTGCAGTGGATTTTGAATTAAATTGACTTTGAGCACACGAAGTGTGTCATGTGAGCTTAAATTGACTTAATTTGCTATCAGGAAAAGATGACTCATTGATTACCATTTTGTCAGAAACAAACCAATTTGGATAGAGAAGTCATCCAGTTGAAAATTTATCTAGCTTTTAATATTTTTAATTATACTCTTTATTTTTATCATTACACTCTTTTGTCAGTAATTAATTGTTTATTATTTTATAGCATTAATAATTATATATATTACCTAACCCATAAGTATACCCATTACCAAACCCAAAAAAGAAAATTCTAAGACTTTCCTTTAATGTTAAGACTTGTCTATACTTTTCTTAAAATATAAACTCTTTAAGTATTTATAAAATTTAATTTTTTTTCAAAAAGGAAAAGAAAAAGAAAAAAAACTCTGCAACTGTATGTTTTTTTGTGTGCTAAAGCAATTGTGTTTTGAATAATTCAGGATAATGCTGCTTTCCCCCTTAGTAATTTGTCTGTTTGGCTCCCAGTCTTCCGTTATAGTTTTGAAATTTCTCAATAGATGGCATTATATAGATCTGTATTTTAAAATATTAATAGATAGCTCAAGTTTGATTCATATGAAATCTTATTCCAACAAAAATTAATTCAAATATTTTATGCTGACCTGTTTTGACGAACTTTCCCTTGAAAACTCTCATACATATGAAGAAAATGTATGTAATTTTATTTTGAAGGTTGGATTGAAACGATTAACATCATTTCATTTTTAAATATCAAAGAAAATAAATAGAATAAGGAGTTTTATTTGCTGATTTGTTTGAGGGTTAAACTTGAATAATTTTTTTTAATTTGTTCAAAATGAAAAATTTAAAAAAAAACAGATTCCCTAACGTGTATAGGTCGCAAACGCTTCAAATAGAACACGTTAATCGCCAGGTGAACCAAATGTTTCTCACAAATAATGTATTCTTTCAGATCATATGAATTATACATGATTCATGTGAAATCCTTTGCCTTTTTATCCGTAATTCAGCTGCGGTTCATACTGATGAAATAAATGAATAATAACTTGTATAGCTTGGTCTAAGGAACAAAATAAGCAGGTCTGGCCTTCAGTTTGTGACACATCTTTTCTCTTTTGATGAAGGCTTATCGCTATTTGATACCGAATCATTGAGTTTATCCATGGAAACCTGCCTTGGAAAGCACCCCCTTCATCGAATAGAATACACTCATTAATTTCTGAAATCGATATTTTTTCTTCTTATAATTACTCATATTTCTTTAACACACACACACACACACACACACACACACACACACACACACACACACACACACACACACACACACACACACACACACACACACACACACACACACACACACACACCACGCTTCACCCCTTTTACTTAATTGTTGTGATCTAGAAGGTCGAGTATGACACATTCGTTTAAGGTTTTTTTGTTTTGAAATATTTTTTTGCAGTTTTGTCACAAAATAATTTTGACAATAATTACAAAGCCACTATTTTTATGATGTTTTATATCTTCCGAGGTTCAGCATATCTCATACAATTTTTTGTGATGTGGCATTAAAGTGTTAATCCAAAATTGTTATCTCGTCATTAGACCTCATTTAACGATATTTTATGAAAAGATAGCATTCAGTTTCCAGTAAGAACAACGATTAGTTAAACCCAAACACCAACCAGACAGCGAAATAAAGTTAGATAACAACGTCTCAAGGTACTGAATAATTCAACAACACTTGAGATCAAACCATTAACGTAATTAGTATGGATTCCATTTATTACGCAAGAGCTCGAATAGTTCGGAACCACTCCAGCTAATTAGATGAGTGGAAGGAATATATGTCCGAGGATGTAATCGAAACGACCATGTCACGATCGCTCAGCACAAAACACGCGAACCTGTCCCAAGCATACAACTCCTGTTTCATCACGTAGGTAAAAAAGAAACTGTTAGCGCGTGCATTCAGCTACAGAAGGAAAAAAAATCCACATTCTCCTTTTTTGATTCGTCCAGGTCACCAATTGGCTGTCTGTCCAGCCTTCCAGTACAGTCAGACACGATAACTCAGAGAATTTTCCTTCTTGAAATTGAGTTTGAAGCGTGTGTACTCAGCTGTTGCCCAGCATGTGCACAACTAACTCCGCAGCATTTTTACCTGCTGAGTAAATAATCAGTTTCTGCTTAGTGTAAGGTAACTTACGGTTGATCATAGCAGATTGGAATCCCTTTTCCGACAAATGGCAAGAGCTCTAACTGAAATCTACGGCCGCCATGCTCAGTTTTTCCATTTCTCTCACACGTAATGACCAATTTGTTATTGTAGGTCTGTAAGGGACATTTTTTATGGTTGTTGCAACGACTTTTTAACATTACGAAAGCAAGATGAAATATCTATGATTGAGAAAAAGGAAACGACGATTTTGTTCTAAAGCTGCCACTCAGTTGTCCTTTTTATTCTTTTACTTTCTCTTATATAGAGTATTACAGTCGCAAAAATTGCGAAAAATTTTGATGAAGGTCAATGTTTTAGATATTCCTGAGTTTGAAAAGGGCATTTTGTTAGATTGACGCTTGTGAATGCATAATTCAAAAGCACAACGAATTAAACAGTTTTACATCACAATTATCGATTTCTATCATAGTTTACGAAAAGTCAGACTGTCGTGTGTATTGGGACAAGATAGCTCAAAAATACAAAGAGCTAAATAAATGAGATTTATCATAGGGTTTGAGCCATCAAAATCATAGATATAACAAATTTTGGGCCAAACCTATTTATGGGTTAATCGTCTGTCCATTTGTATATTTACAAATATATAAACGCGATACATAAAAATATACAAACGCTCATAAAAAAAGAAATTATCGCGTTTGCATGCAAGTAAATATGCTTACGTGTGCGTTTTTATATAGAAATATGTAAATACAATAACACTAAAAGGAATAACTTATGTAAATGGGATTTGATATACAGTTTTTACCCCATAATTGTGTTTTCTGGGAAGCACTTTAGATATGAGAATGAGAAGCTTCCGGTATGGTTGTTGTACTTAGAGAGTACAAGAGAGTACTTAGAGAGTACAAAAATAGTGTGGGGTAAGCTACTCTTTATTGATGACGGAACGTACTGTCTGCAATTATACCGTGGTTGGTGTTCGTCTTTAAGGTTTAATCATAGTTCTCACTCATGATGTTGCGGTATTCCAATTATTCAAAAGTGCCGACTGTATTTGGAGTAGTCACTTAGAAGGATAAAATCGGTATGTTGAATAATAAATCAAATTTGTAAATCGCTATACAAAATTTGACCCCTATCCATCAAATAGGAATTTCCATATATAATCGTCCATTTTTGTACATACAGTAATTAAAAGGTAGTTGTTTATATTAATGAAATTTAGTTACTTACGTATTAGACCGTCTTCGCCAACGATCGCCAACGTTTAGTAACTCAATGGCGACGGATTTAAGTTTGGTGATAAAGATCAACGGATTATAATATTGCAGGATTGCTATAATTTGGGGTTTAGCAATTCATTGGCGACGATTTCAAATTTGGCGATAAAGTTGGATAGTCTAATACGTAAGTACCGAAATTTGTTATTTGATCTTATGAACAGAATTACAGGTCTGAGAAAAGTTTCTTAGTTGGAATCAGAAAAAAGGAAGACTTCCAAAATACATGTCAGGTTTAATTCGTTGTAATAAGAAGCTCAAAACGCATCTTGTTATGTTAATATAAGAGAAAGTTCGAAGGGAGATTAATCTTTCTGGTTTAAATGTGGCTTTAAGCATTATTTTTACTTAAAAGATATCTCCAGATATACTTAAATTTTAAAAGCGATGACTTATGGACACTTTAAAACTTTTTAATGCATAGGTGAAATGTTCACAAATCGTTTTGAATATTTATGAAACGTAACAAAGTGTTATCTATGTGGGATCTAGAATAATGAAATGTAATTTAACTATAGAACAGTAATAGATAGACATATTGGCCCCAGAAATAGCGGGAAGTAGTAGGAAATAGATTGAGCTCCAATACGCAATACACTACAGGAGGGTTTATTACATCTGACATAAATGGAATAAATTTATATGAAGTCCTTGTCATATGATAAATATATTAGCGCTTGCTATGTAATTAATTATTCAATCGCCTGGGCTTTATTGTGACATTATATGTTTTTTCTTCCTTTTTCGAGATTCGGAATGGATTTCAAAATTTCATCTATATGGTGGATCTGATACTTGTTAAGTAAAACCATTGTGATGAAAAAGAATAATCAGGAAAGTTATAATTCCTGACAGAATTTTAACATATAATTTGAATTGCACTTAGAAAAAAGCTAGGGAAGATTACAGTATTTGAATCTCTAAGTATTTTTAAATGATTACTGAGTTATTTTAAAGAATTGCAATAAGAAATTACAACTCTCATTAAAAAGTGACTTACTCGTCTTTAAAAAGTGAGGGAGTACAGTTAAAAAAAGCGTTTTTTTTATTTTCGAATTTAAGCTATGCACTTTTTGCTACTTTCTGTTCATTCACACTTTGTAGAAAGCCAAAAATCTTATTTTATGCGCACTATCATTTCTTTTTCTTCTTTTGTTTATTCATATATAACAAATAAATCTACGCATAGCTTTAATTTTTTAAATCTACTTTTGATCTGTATCATGAACCTTTGTTGTTGCTTTTTACTTTATTTTGCTTTTTCAATTACATTACATGAGAATTATTAGTAGTTATAGTTTCTTCTTAGACTATTTCTTTGCTTTGAGCTAATAACCTCTTGGTTTGACAAGTCCAGTTCAGACAACTATTTATGTCCATTCTAAACACGTTTTAGATACCCCCTTTCTTTAAACTGTTTCAATTAAATTAATGTAGCAAATTCTACACATTAAATTTACTCTATGAAAATATAACATATTTCGCCACCCATTTTAAAACAGTCCATGAACTATTAATCTTTTGTTAAAATATTTAACCAATAAGGTTTAAATATAAATATTTGTCCTGAAACTTACATTTAAAGCTTTCTATAAAAGTAAATTTCATGAGCCACATTTGTACCATTGCAGCATAATTTTCCTAATTTACAGTTCAAACATTTAAGAAAATTGATTTGATGACAAAGGTGCAATGTATATAACTTACACCAATGTAATCGTGCGTGAATGTACAAATTAGAATACTATAAACCACAGTTACACTGTTGCAACATACTTTACTTGTTTTGTAACTCAAGTCTAACTGAATTGATAAGATGTAAGTAACTCTCGTTTGCATAATTTCACTTGAATGTACAGAATAAAATAATATATACCACATTTACATTGTTGCAACATAATCTGCCTGTATTATAGCCTACACTTCTAATAGGTTTATGTTATTCTACAGAACCAATATACGTAATTTTCGCATATAATCTCACTTGAATGTGCAGAATAGACGCTATAAAAATATTTACAATGTTGCTGCATAATTTGTCTGTTTTATAGCCACGCATCTAATAGCACTACTGTTATGATAACGATCCGATGTAAGCCACGCACGCACGTATGATTTCATTTGAATGTGTAGAAAATAATTTGTTTCGCTTGCTTTTAAATCATATAAAATTGAGCAAAAGTAAATCAGATTTTGAAGTCGATATAAACACGTGTATGTATAATTGTAGTCGATATAAATAGGTATGTGAAATAGTAGTATGTAAAAGAGTAGTAGATTATTTCGCTTGCCTTTAAATAATATATGATGGGGCAAAAGTAGAGCAGAGTTTGAAATCGATATAAATAAGTGCATTTTTAAGAGTAATTGATATAAATAGGTATGTTGTTGTTACTAATGGCACTTGTCATGATCAAGCCCGCTGATGAATCAGGCGAATTAAGCCGAAATACGCGTTTCTTGTTTGAAGTAACGCCAACTAGGGCCAAGAGTACGACTTTAGCTACACGCTCATCACATTCGCCTGCACATCCTCTTTTTACAGGAGGACACATTCACACGCCTCACATATAGAACACAGAAGATCAATCATGCCCAAACCGGGACTCGAACCAGGGATGCCCAGATCACGAGGAAGACGCGCTATCTCTATACCAGGACGCCGGCAATATGTATGTGAAATAGCAACAGACAGTGAAGTATGTAAAAGAGTTGTAGATTATTTCATTTGCCTTTAAATAATATATGATTGAGTAAAAGTAAAGTAGATATTGAAATTGATATAAATAAGTGTAGGTATAATACTAATCGATATATATAGATAAGTAAGATAGTAGTAGATTATTTTGCTTGCCTTTAAATAATATATGGTTGCGTAAAAGTAGAGTAGATTTTGAAGTCGATATAAATAAGTGTATGTATAACATCAGTCTATATAAATAGATATGTAAAATATAAGTCGATATAAATAGATATGTAAAATAGTAATCAATATAAATAGATATGTAAATGAATAATAAGCAAAAGGAGAAAAAGTTTCATATACATTTTTAAGTTCATTTGAGTCTGAAGTAAAGCATAAAAAAAATTAAAAATTTTTATTTACTTGAATAATTTTATTTGATTATAATGTATTGAAGAAACAAGCAAAAAAATGTATCACGTTAGCTTTTATTATCATTTTTTTAAACAAAAATTATGGTTGGAATTTATTCAGAAATTGCATAATTTATAAGATTTCCAAGGCAAGATGCATGATTTTAGAGTATAAAAGAGAGCTAAAGATTGGTTTTGGTGTCTGCAGTTTTGATTAATTTTTGATATGAAAAAGAGAAAAAATGGATCATGTATATTGTATAATATTGCCACAACAAAAATCTTCTGAAGCACACTCCCATAGTATGCAAATTAAATTCAGGAATCTTTCATGAAGGCCTGTCATTACATTCGAAAAATTGTTTACAAATATTTTACATAAGAAAAACCAAAATGTCGTACTACGGAAAATTTTTACTCAGATAGTTTCCTCTTATTACCACACACTTTGCATTAAGAAAACTTGACAAATCATAGACATTTTTTCATTCCTATTTTATTTTGAAAACACAATTTTAAGTACTCTTTTAATTTCTGAAATAAGGGAATGTTCAAAAGCAATTGAAAATAATTGCAGCTTTGTAAACATATAGACTAAAGATTATTTTGGTAAAGCCGATTCGACACTGAAATAGATTAAAAAACATTTGAAAATCAAATTAATTGCTAAAAATGTATTGTATCAAATGTTGTATTATAAGGTTTGAAAAAATTATTAACATTTTAAAATTTAACATGTAAATGAGTGTGATATCGCAAAAAGAAACCTATTTTTTTAAATTTAATTTAAAAAAATTAAAATGGATTTAGAGTTATAATATGCTTTGAAGTAAACAAGAACTAAAACTTTACATTTGAAAAAAATAATTAATTAAAGTTTAAATTAAAGTTTTAAAAATTTGATTAAATAAATATTAAAATTTGAAAAAATTAAATTAATTAAAGTTTAAAGTAAAGTTTTAAAAATTTGATTAAATAAATATTAAAGTTTGAAAAAATTAAATTAATTAAAGATTAAAAGTTTAAAAATTTAATTAATTAAAAATTAATGTTGTAAAAATTTAATTAATTAAATTTAAAAGTTTTAAAATTTTAATTAATTAAAGACTAAAGTTTTACAAATTAAATTAATTAAAGATTAAATTAAAGTCTAAAATTAATTATTAGTGAGCATTTTCTACCTAAGAAGTAAATTCGTGACAAGTTTAGTAAAAAATGGTCTCATTTGATTCAAAGTAAATAATTTACGACTGTTTCAAGCCTTGATATTCAAACTTTTTATGAAGGATCAAGATCAGGGGGAAAAAAACCTTTTGTCTTCAACTTTTAAACGCTTGAAAATCCCGCTGTTGTCTGATGATTGAGTTTCGGATTTGGTACAGGAAGGATCGCGAGTTCCCAACCCGACTCTAAGGAAAATACGTTACCCTTTAAATTTATCGAGAACTAAAATTCTTCCGTTAGTGCTTAAACTTAATATATTTATAAATACTGTATAAGGATGTATATGGCCTTCATTTAATTAGAATGTAGATATCGGGACAAGAATTTATATACTTAATTTTTGAATCATCTTTGTTTTCAAGGAATTTTAAAATAAAGTAAAAAAAATATTCTTTGAATTTTCCATTATAATTTTCATATGAATCAGCTGAATTTTTTAAATCCTTTTCCGTTCTGTAAAAACAATATATTTACAAATATACGCTTACATATAAATATAATGTAGATATAGGTAGAATGTAGATATAGGACCAAGAATGTGCATGTTTACTTTTCGAAACGTCATTATTTTCAATAAATTTTAAAATAAAGTTTAAAAAAAATTTTCTTGAATTTTTCACTCTCATTTTCAGATGAATCAATAAGCTGAATTTTTTCAATCTTTTTTCGCTCTTAAAAAACTTAATATATCTGCAAATACACACTTTAGTCGAAATACTGTGTAAGGACGTGTATGGTCTTTATTTAATTAGAATGTAGACATCGAAGCAAGAATGTGTACATCTAATTTTCGAAACGTCATTATTTTCAAAGAATTTAAAAATCAAGAGCAAAATTATTCTTTAAATTTCCTCATTTATCATTCACTATCTTAAGAATTATTATCAATAATACTTTAAAGAAAATAAAAGGAAAAAAAACACTCAAAAACTTTGAAGTAAAAAAATATGATAATTATGGGGCATCTACATAATTTCCAGAACCACCTTATTTATTTACAATAAGAATAATTAAAAGCTGAATTTTTAAACTTAATGTAATAACCATGTAAAAGAAAACACGTTTTATTAAAAATGTCTCATTCCAAAAACAATAAATATGAAGTCGCCCCCGAATCTCCAAACCCAAGTGGTGCTACAACAGATCCCCGCCGTTTCCTCAGTACTTTGTTTCCATCAGTGACGAAACATTTATCTTTGCATATATTTGCTTTTGCTCACCCCTGAATTCATGAATTTCTATTAGCCTAGATGTCAAAAGCATTTCTCGCGTATCTAAACCCTTCTGCTTATTACTTACAAATAAATAGCCAGCAAGCGGCAGCTTCGAGCGCCATCTGTGAAACAGCGGCCCAACTAAGGCTTCTTGGTTTGAGAGGAAACTTGAAAATGAATAAATGAAAGGAATTTCTGGAGGGAAAAGGTGAAAATTTTCAATTCGGAGTTTTTTATTAAGTGTTCCAATTTTGAATGTATTCACTGTATCAAGCAATGATGCATATTTATGCGCAGCATTACAGATGCCAGATATAAGTATAAATAAATACACCATACGAGATAAAAGCTAATGATGATACGAAATTCTAAAATCTGAAATAATAGATGCATAATCTGCCATGTTTTATTTAATAACATCTTTTGCTTTAGATATTTGAATTCATTTTTCGGTGAACTGCATTTCTATTCTTGAATATTGGACAACTATTATTATTACTTTTTTTTCATATTCAATTTTATTTCATATATGTAAATGTTGATTTTTATGCTTATAACGGATATTCAAGTAATAAAAGATTATTTTTTCATCTACAAATTTAATTCATAAAAGTACATATCTATTATCTGTAATTCGATATTAAAGTAATTAAGGATATTTGTATTATAATTGTTATTTTAGCCTGTTTAGACAGTATACATGAAAGTGTAGGTTCCTAAAAAGGGAAATGAAAATGTGGTTTAGAAATGCATAAATATTTAGCAATATATCATACAAACAAATTACCCTTTAAAATATGTATGGCATGTTCAGTTTATATTCTGTTGTTACTAAAGGCACTTGCCATGAACAAGCCCACCATGGATTTTAAGCCGAATGAGCTTCTCTTGCTCTTTTTTTTAAGTAGCTTTAATTAGGACCAAGAGTACTACTTAGCTACACACTCGACACATTCGCTTGCACAACCCCTTTTTACAGGGGGGTACATTCATACATAGCACACAGAAGAACAACCATGCCCGAACGGGGACTCGAACTCAGAAAGCCCAGATCACGAGGATGAGGTGCTACCTCTGTGCCGGGATGCCGGCTCAGTTTGTACTCTAATGAACTTTATTGATAAATTATTTAAATTTTCAGAACACAAAAGATTTCTAACCTAATAAATAAAATTTTTGTTGGATAATCATGAAATATCAGAAGGATTGTTCAAAAAATTTCTCTGTTGGTGATTAATTAACACCTCCTTAATTTTATTAAACACTATTTCTTTTCTCTTTATATTTATTTAACTATTTATGTAAGTGTATTAGCATAACTCTAGAATTGTATTTTTCACATTTTTTAACTTTCTATGATAAAAGATTATCATTATTAGGCTTCTTCTGTATAGATTTGAAAAAAATATCTTTTGTATTGTAATTGGAATATTTGAAGTTTGAATTATGATTAATAATCAGATAAATAAAATGATAATGATGCCTATATTTCCTGTAATTGGGAGAGGAAGATGTCTGAGAAACTGTCTTTAGCCTCATTAATTCATTCACAATGTAGACGTCTTCTTAACTTTCAGTTTTTGATTTTCTCCGTAATTTCACAAAATGTTGATAAAGAATTTTCAAAAACTAATTTTATTAAAATTAATTGTTTGACACCTGGCGTTCCGAAATGATATGAATAAATTCTGAAATAAAGGTTTACATGTGTAAGCATATGAAGCTTTTAATAATTTTGCTCATTTGAATGATTTTATTTACTTACCTTTCATAAATTATTTTCGGTATTATTTTCAAAATACTTTGCCAAAATAAAAATCAAATCGTGAGTATTTATCTTACTAAATGAAATGTAAGTGGCCAGGATAAGGATGCCAGCATAATGATGGCCATGATAATTATTTTACCATATTTATAGCTTGTTCTGTATTAAGTCCATCCAAATGGTAAAATACAATGAAAAGGATTGAAAGATCATGTCCTTCTCTAAAAGACTGCTTGTTACTAATTCAATGACTTCTTTGCGAACTCTTATCCGAAAATATTTAGGTATATATCAAAAGTACTCAAATGTCAAATTCGTGAAGAAATGTAATTCTGCTGACGTTGCCTTCATTTAACTGCAATTCAAAACTGTGAACGTCACTTTCAATGATCTACTATCATTATGAGACAAACTGAAAATTTCACCAGAATAAAGAGTGTAATTTCTATTTTTTACGTAATTTGCCACAAAATCCACTGATTACCAGAGAAATTTTAGCTATCTCACTTCAAAAATAAAATCTTATAGACTTAGTATTTTAATCGGAAAATCTCAAATAAAAAGTACAGATGGAAAGTGATATGTGGCTGATTTTTTAATTTGGCAGAAAATAAAGACAGAACTTGCGATCATTGTTTCCATCAGTTGCTTAATGCTTGAGCCTTGTAATTTTGAAGAAAAATTATCGTCTTTCTATTTGAAAGAATATATACTCTACCAATAAACAGAAAAAAACTCGACCAATAGACAGATGACGGTGAAAATTCAAGAAAAGGGATTTCATTTAATATTCGTTGTGAATGTGGGCCATTAAATTTGACGCAATCAAACATCGTCACATTGCTGAGATGGTGAGAAAAATTATCATCTTTCCATTTGAAAGAATTTATACTCTACCAATAGACAGAAAAAAACTCGACAGATGACGGTAAAAATTCACGAAAAAGGATTTCATTTATTCTTCAAATTAAATCGATATGGCACTGCAAGATTACACATTAAAATAGATCATAATTCAGTGGCAGTTTCTATTGTAATTGTTATTCCTGTGTCATTCTCATCATCTGATTATCATTCAAAATTATAAATAATAATGTTAAGGGTTTATGATGTTTTTCCAAACTCCAATGTATTTCCACTATGCAAGCAGAAAGGCGATCAGATCTAGGCGTTCGGATCATTGAATTCACGGTTCGAATCCTGATTCTGCCAATGCTCCGTTGTGAATGTGGGCCATTAACCAATTAACTGGTATATTTTCCTTACTATCTGATGAAGATGACACCTTCTGTTTTGGGAATATTTTCTTATTTTGATTCAAATGGAAATTCATGGAATACTTGGCTTATCTACGTATTCGAAGTCGTTTTACTATTGAATTATAATTGTTATGAATGGTTTAATTATTGTTTACAACTATCAAAATTAGATAAATCGATGCACGTGCGGAGTACGGGCAAACTGTTTAAGGGGTTAAAATTGACGCAATCAAACACCGTCACATTGCTGAGATGGAAAATTCGTAAATAAGATCGAATTTCTACTATTTGTCGAGCTCCAGAAAGCTACGAATCGTTTTATTGCCTTCCTTCTTAACGAAGATAATAGACATAAAAAATTAACCAAAAACATTGAATACATATATTATTTGTAAGCTACATTTGGAACAAATTTATTTAAAGTCCAAGCAAAACATTTTTCCATGTAATACTCTGATATTTACAATTCACTTTGCTCTTCAATCATTAAAAGCGTGTGATACACCTGCACAAACAACCACGTTTTTAATGAACTATAAGCGGCATCTCATTCGCGTTTTATTACAATCGTGAACCTTTATAACAGTGATATTGGGATAAAAGAATGTAAACGAAAAATGATAGAATGATATTTTTGCTGCAGTTGTTTGGATGCGATTTATACCAATTTGTTAAAGGGTAGAGATCACCATCAAACTTTAAATACTTATTTATATCTCAGGAATTGTATTATGAGTATTCTCATTTAGCCATTTTTTAATAAAAATTTGCTTGTGTTTTTGCCTTAATAATTAATATGAAATACCTTTCTCTTCTGACTTGAAATTGTAATTCAGATTCTATACTTTCTTGTTTCTTAGTCATTTTAGATAGGATTATTTTAGAGGAATAAGTATGTCATTTTAAAGATTTGAATAGGATGTTTGGAATTCATACTAGGATCCAAATGATGGTTTTTGATATAAAATATCGTTTTTGAAGCTTCAGAAGACAAAATTTTTGATTTCATTTAAATGTGGTTGAAAGGTATAAAATGAACCACAAGGTAGTCAAATATTCAGACTAAGCCCATTTCCTTAAATAATCGTAGTCTACTGTTGGGTGGCTATCAAACACTTCATATGTTAACAGAAAGTGAAATGCCTTAACTGATAGCTATGATTTTAATTGATAGTAACGAAAAACTACCGACTACTTTCTGTATAAGTGCGCAAAATCTGGCCATTATTATTCATTGAAGCTGATATGCTTTTTTAAAAAGAATTGGATGGAATGATCAGTCTTTTTATACGCATCTTTATTTAACCTAAAAAAATTGCTACTTGGTTCCAGCATTTTTGGAGTAATGCAACTTTCTAGTCATTAATAGGCATTTTTAAGCACAGCTATTTTATAAAGGAATTGGAGAGAAGGATGAGTCTTTTTATAAGTGTCTTTATTTAACCAAAAAAAATTGCTATTTGGTTCCAGCATTTTTGGAGTAATGCAACCTTCTAGAGTCATTAATATGGATTTTTTAAGCACAGCTATTTTATAAAGGAATTGGATGGAAATATGAGTCTTTTAATAAGTGTCTTTATTTAACCAAAAAAAATTGCTATTCGTTCCAGAATTTTTGGAGTAATGCAACTTTCTAGAGTCATTAATATGCATTTTTTCAAGTAGTAGAACTTTTTTTCCGTTTAGAAAGTATTTGATTTTCTGGAAAAAAAATCCTTTAAAAAAAGATTTTTGGAAAAAGATCTCATTTTTTCTTTTGGTATTTTTTTAAATTTTCAATAGAAAAAAAATATTGTAGAATGTAGGTTAAAAAAAGCAGAAAACATTGTGCCTGCAATGCGTTACTATCTTTAAAAATTCGATGAAAGAAATATATATGGACAGATTTAGTAGACTGTAAAAATCACTCACACGAAGAGAGAATTTATCAGTTTAAAATGTGCAAAATATTCCGCAAATTAATTTCACATTTGGTAGTAACTGTATAAATTAAATGTTTTTGGTCCATAATCCAAAAAAAATTGCAAGTATTTTACTTTAGATAATAGAATAGAATCGTAATAAACAGTGTATGGAAATAATCGCAATAGACACTTATCGTAATAGACAATGAAATCTGCCTTTGTCATTCACATACTTTTATTAAATTATGGAACAGAGCTTTATACTTAATCTCTCCAAAACATTTTAGTAATGTAATAAGTGGTCGCTTTCACAATATACAGTTTTTAATAGAATTATCCATAGCATATTTCCCGTATAACAATATCAAAATGAAAGGCACAATAATATTTTGCAATTTTTTACATTGATAATAAGTGGCAGACACTTCGTTAATGTATTAAAATTACTATTGGAAAATGGCCAATTGACCGGTCGAGATATACTCAGTGGTAAATTAGGAAAAATAACACTATAACTGTCTAGTGTAGGTACAAATACATTATCATAGCAACAGATAATACATGGTTTTTTTTTAAAATTTAGACCAGTTTGTAAAATATGTTTTTTGTACTTTTTTGTTACTTTTAGATGAATGTTTTGGATTTTTTTTTAACAGTAGGTGATTTTCTTAATGAAAACAGACTTGTTTTCAATAAAAAAGGATCTTTTTGAGAAGTCTGGAAAGATACGTATTTATATTTCTGCAACAGCAATTGGTTAAAACCCACTTGGTCATAAATTCGAATTAAGAACCAGTTTTCGTAACGCCACATAAAAGTAATTCTTGTAGAAGGTTAATAGATACCGAGTAATGTATGTACCTAAGCTGTACCTTTGAAAAGTTTAAGGTTTCACAATCACAAGAAAGGATTCAAAAACTAGTAAAATGATCTAGCTAATTTATTGTGAATACAAATATGGTAATTTGAATATGGTAATTCTTCGAGAATGAAAAAAATTAAAATAAACACTGAAGGATAGTATTAATTATTACTAAATTGCAAATTACTTACTAGGTGTGCGATTTTAATTGAATTTTAGCTGTTTTCTAACAACCTTAGTAAATATTTCTATTATAAAATATATTTTGCAAAATTAACGTAAATATTTCAATTTTGCTGGAAAACCATTATCCAATAATAAAATTCTAATTTTTTTTTAATTTCTCGGAAATAAATTTTATTCAATCTTCTCGCTTCAAAGCAAATACCTACAGCAAGCAAAGAATAATAAATTCAATATTCACATTCCTTATTTTATGACGAACTATTTATTTTCAAACAAGCCAACTTGTTATCACAGTTACAAAAACGGAAATATCGCTTAGGAAAGTTGTAACATAAACATTTCTTTTCATATTTAGTTATAACATAAATATCAGTCTCGGTGTATACTAATGAAAAGTAATTGTAGAAAGAGTAACTGTGTCTGCAGCTAGACAATGAACAATAAACATACATATTTAATTAGATTTTCGTAAAATTTGCAGCTAGTCTCGCATGTCAATATTAAAAACATCGAGAATAATTATCTTTCGCTTCGTAGTTGTTTACCCTAAACATCGCTCTATGTTATTATTGACAGTCGTATTAAAATGCTGTCAAGAGAATACATCCTTTTTTCGTCTTTTGTCGTCATACAATATCAATTCATTGTATTTATTAAATGTTCTATCTCTTATCGAGATTTTTAGCCGTGCTGTCACAAACAGGAAATGTTAGAAATAAATAATATTTCAGCTTTTTCAGAAACAATGGTCTTTTGATTCGTTATTCCATAATTAATTGCCACTCATCAGAAACCTGTTGAAATGTATTTCAAAAATTTGGTAATGAATATAAATATTTAACGCATTTCCTTTTTTCATAAAAATGAAATTTATTTTCTGTTAAATTTTGCATTATTTTCAAGTTGTTTATAATTTCTAATAGTTTTTTTTAAATCTATTTTCTTAATCAGATAGAAAATTCAATTATAGCACTCAATGTAATTAGACTGAAAATGTACTCAATCCTTATTTTAATTGTTCAGGGTTTTTAATTTTATAAAAGGGCAATAATTTCCGAAATACATTACCTGTGCTGCTTATTAAAAGAAATAACAGTTTTTATATATCATTTATTCTTAAAATGTTTTGCATTTTTGGGGAATAATAAAATTATTATTCATTTGAGAACATTTAACTAAAAGGGGCTATTACGCCACTTTATTGTCCTCTAACGCAGCGACTTCTAAACAGATGTAAAAAATGGCTAATTAAGCTGCTAATATCCATCTTATAACATGCAGCTAGATAATAAAAATAATTAATAATTTTACAATAATGTAGGGTTTTCAATGATAAAAAAGTAATATGTTCCAAAAATCGTTGCTTTTTTTAATCTATGCATATACAATATTCTTTATAAATTTCCATACTCTATTTTATTCCTCAATTATTTTTTAAACATGTGGCATTCTTTTAGAACTATAAGAATACGGTACATTTGAATAGTTATAATTGATATGACATCAAAATTCTTCTAGATCAGATAGGGAAACGATAAGAGATAATGTTACTCTACTGTCCTCAAATTATGTGACTTGAAATCTGTTGAAGGCAAAAGAAAAACTCCGCATTATATGAAAACTCAATAATTTGTATTTGGCAAGAATGAAACCACAGCACAAACAATCTCGATTTCATAAAAGAGCAAAGATTATAATAATGCTATTAGGCTTCATGAAACCCTCATCGACAATCACCATTAAAGAATTAATGCTTGTGTACTGTCACCAGAACATTCATCATTACTGCTAAGAATCAATGATTCCCGTGATTTACCACTTGGAATGAGCTTCAGTTTGTTATTTACTTTTTCAGTACTTTTGCGAACAAGTGATAGGATCAAGAATTGAATTAGACATAGATACGAATTACCATATTGTATTCCCGTCAAAGAAGTAATATCCTTTACTAAGGACATAAAATGGCATATCTTTTTGGTTTCATATTTATGAACAAGATTCATTTAGTTGGAATACTAAACTGTTTTGAGAAATACCTAATACATGTTTATTTTACTCAAAGAAATCAGAGATTGTGGAAATGCGCTCGTTAAATTACCATTTATTTCCAGAATTTCCAAAAAATTTTGTCTTTAATTTTTTATTGTCATATAATTTTTATTTTTTAATAGCAATATAAATACATAAACTAAGTACTTTATAGGTTTCTTAGATTTTTAAACATGAATATTCCGATTTTATTTACTTTTAGATTTGAATATATCCTCATGTTATAGAACAATTTCTCGCTCTTTTTCAATTAATGCAATCGAAATGCTTTTTGAAAATGCTGTTACTGAATATTCATTGACACGAAATTAAATAACCGGAAACCAAATTTATTAGTTTTTATACCAATTTATTTTCCGCTATAAACTAACAGAGCGATTGATGAGAACTCCATACCTGAAAAGAATACAAAATTTTGTGTCTAAATTTGTTTGCCTTTCATATAAAAGACAAGAATAGGCGCTGTTCTATGAATAATTGTCTTTTATCAACTAATGTGGTATACAGGAACAATATTGGAAAGGCGACAGTTTTTACATATGATCACGAATCCAAACCTCAACTTGACCAATAATCCACTATTAAATAACACAGAGTTAAACATACTGTAGATGGTGTGTTATAAAAAAATAAAATTTTGAAATAGGCTTCCTGTTATAAAAGTTAGGGTTTGGAGTCCCATTTCTCTTATAACAAACAGATTCAAAATTTCAAGGCTCGTTCTAAAATATCCCATGTCTATCTTGAAAATAGGACAATAATTCCACAAATTGATTTCTTCTCTTTACTTCTGTTGAGAACAGTGAGAATTCTTTTTCGATTCGGTGGCTGTTCCTCTAAAGTAAGCCAGGATAAAATGGGCTTTGCAGACATAAGTTCAGACATTATTGTAGATTATATGGTTGTCGTCTAGCGGGAAATATTTTTTCGGAAATAAAAATTCGAAGAGCATGGTCAGAAATGTTTTTGAGATCATAAGTGATGTAATACATAAGACCAAAAGTTTTTTAAAAAAGATATCAGGCACATCGGAGACTCGTCGTTTCTTAAAAGAAATTACTGAAGAATTCTCTGCGTCTGATATTATTAAGATTTACGGTTTCTTGTTTTATATTAGTACGAGACATTGAAAAGAATTTTGCCCTTCAACAGACATACCATCATTGTAATAATAGAAATTTTTATTTTATTGTTTTACCTACAGTTCACTGGGAATAAACATTTAATTGTAAGCTATATTTCATATTAATTGTCATAACATACATTGAATTAATGACAGTGCATTAACATTATATATATTAATTTTATAAATTAATTATATGTTAACATATTAAAATAGGATTTAAATACAAAAATATTGATAATAATAAAATAATTATGGATTTTACTTTTAAAAAATACATAAAAGGGAATAAAATTAGAATAATAAATGTTTAAACTTCGAATTATCTTTTTCTAATCGAACTAAAAAGAAGCAAATATTAAGATGCTATAGCACACAAACACGGAGAAAAAGAAAAAACAGACTTTATAAGCAATTATAGAATTTACAAATTAGATTGAACTGTTGTAAAAAGCTTAGAATGATTCTTATAATTAAATTCAGGAGAAACTAGTATCGAAAGAGATTTAGATGATAGCCTTCTAATTTGACCTTGAAACTTCAACGCTTAATGATTCGTAAGTAAGAATTATAGTAAAAAGTAATTGTTACTTCCATTTATGGTTATTTAAACTAACGAAACGATATTACAAGCTAGGCCACCCTACTAATATATAAATTTTAAGAGAAAATTAAAAAGTGATTAAAATTTTATTTAAGCCTGAAAAAGAAAACACTTTGTCACAGTAAGTACTTCTAAATATAAATGTTGATAAAATGCTCATACAAAGCACTATTATTTCTTTAAGTTCTGATGAGAATAGACAATAAATAATAGACACTCATAGACAATGGATGACAACGTATAATTTATGTAACTATAAAAATAAAGTAAAAAAATCTAAGCAGTTAAAGAAAACTATTCATTGATATATTAGATAATTAATTTCGTTCTTAATTATAGTATAAATGCATATTATTCTTAGAAATATCACTTAGTTTAGTTAAAATATATTTAAAAATTTCAATTATGAAAAAAAAATTATTATTTAAAAAAATATATTATTTCAATTATTATTTAGATTTTTAATTTGGTGAGTAGCTTTTATTGAGATGTGATTAAAAAATTTACTAATAAGCTTCTCTCTCTCTCTAAAAAAAAAGAATATCGATAAATAAATCAATAATGTCATAAATGATTTTTAATTTCAATCTAAAATCGATGTTTTTTAACTTGGTTTATATGCCGAAAGAAATCATTAATTTCTTGAATAGAAAATGTAACAACTAATGACAATATAGCAAATAATACAAATGGATGAAGCAAACGATATTTTGTCTTTTTTGCACTTCTAAAATGCAGTGATAGTCGTAAAATGATCAGGATATGTTTTTTTCATTTCACAAATAAGAACAATTTGAACAAAATTTCAGTTAAATAATAATTCTATATTTTTAGAAGTCAAAAAATATTTATAAAAAATAGGACTAATTAAATTGAACTTATAACTAACTTTTAGGCCAACGGAGCAATTACTTTTTATATATAAAAAAAGAAGTTTAATATTAAAAACAAACATTAAAATCAGGATAATTTTTTAAAAAATGAGAGATTTTTACTAAAAAATCTGTAGAAATTTGTAATATGATTAAAAAAAGGACTTAAAGGCTAAATAAAAAGAAATAAAAATAACAACTCAAAAGACAATTTACTTCTAAGGTATCAACTACAGACAATAATCGTGTTGGGCATATGTATGTGTTAAATGAAATATATTGTAAAAAAATGTTATGATTTCGAAAATAATTTTTATTATGCTATCTACAAATAAAAATTATCTGGTTTCATTGAAGATTGATATATTTAATACTTGCAGATATTCATAGCAATTTTGTTCCTTTTAGTTCCATTTTTAGCCGAAAAACTGAAAAGTTGTTCCACTCAGAGACAGGGAACAATACAAAAAAAAATTGAAATATTGCAAGTTAAATTAACCTACTTAATAGTTGGAAATCATGATACAAATTATATTTCTTACTGTCTCCTTTTTTTTTATTATAGCACAGAACTAAACATTTTGCACCCTTAAATGAAAAAAAATGTATATGGCATATTTATCAAGGCGAGACACTAATAATTTAGATGAGTCTTCTTAAAGTAATAATGCATTCTAAATGAATAAATGATTCTACTTTTTGTTCTTATTCCTTGTATCAGAAATGCCGAATTCTCCTATTAATTATGCAGTAACACAAGGAAACAATCCTGTAAAGACTAAGATGACAATCGAGGGAAAATCCCCGAAAAGGCGGATATTCATTTATTGTCTACAAAGCAGCTACCATAAATAGAAGATATTCATTTATCGTCTACAATGCAGCTGTCATAAATAAAAAGCGTTTGCATTTGTTTTATTTATGTAATGAGACGCAGATGTTTATTTACGAAAGGCAGTATAACTAAAGAGATTTCAGCAAAGAAGTTTAAAAAATTAATTTTTATTAGATGAGGAACATAATCGATTCGCGAAACTAATCCAATGATAATTCAGTTTTAAATACAAAACAGTATGGTAAGTGAAAAATATGTGTTTTGAAGTACTAAGTTGTGCAGTATAGTTTATTACGAAATAATACATAAAAGTTTTAATGAATATGGGTTAGAAATGATTTTTAAATTTCTATTAAGTAATAGAATTTTATTGTATTCACATTTATGTAATAAGCATCAGAAAATAAATTAATGAATTATGAAAAACAAAAAGCACATTATTTTAGAATTATTCAAACTTGTAATGTCATACTAATCGTAATACTAACTAACTAATCGACTAACTAATCGTAATACAGAAAATAAATATCAGGATGGAGAAATAGAGACCAATAATTACAAAAAAATAAGATATATTTTAGAATTTCATAAAATAATAATTTATTATATTCTTAATGAATAATTAGTCATTTGATATACTATTTACGCTAGAAAAGGAATTCTTCTATGCTAAAACTACTCAATTAATTAAATATAACTTAACTACCACAAAATTAAAAAATAAACTAATTATAATATTTATTAAATTATCTAATGAATACTATTTGTATTAGATTCATATATTAATTGGAATAGCAAAAAAAAGCAAGCTTGATAGCTCTTTTAAGTCACCGTAAACACTTAGCGCAACGTAACGTACGGACTATATTCTAAAATGGGCTAAAAGGATACATCAAATACCAAAAACATACGAGCGGCGACCTATTTTGAAAGGGGTAGGCGTGTCGACTCGTTGCGGCGGTAGGTTCGGCCATCGTCCGACGTCGTGTAGCGGCGGGGATGAGCGTCGAGTCTGGAGCGGCGACGGCTCATCTCTGGCTCAGTCGCCGCTGCCGTCGAAGACCCTCGACGGCGGACGTCGCTCTGTACATATTTGACAGTGAAATATTTACATATTTGTTGGAAGGTAAAAGTTCGATGTTTAAAGCTTCTGCGGACGATTCAGAGCCGAGATTCGTTTGTGTGTGCTTACAGTCAGCTGATTGAAAGGGGGAAGGAAAAGAGGAGTTATTTTGTGAGCAGATTTGGTGTCCTTTGGGCGATAAAACAACTCGCTCGTCCTTACAGATAATGCAAAGAGAGTCAATATTGCCTTGTTGACAAATGGGAAGCAGTCGGCATCAACAGCTCCATACAGAATAATGACTTTATTTGACATATTACGAAAAGCCGAAAGATCTACGGCTGGTGAGGGGAGGGGCTCAGATGGGGCCCTCGTGATGGGACAACGAGTGTTTACTGACGCGAATGACATAATACCAACAGAGCTGGGATCACTAACACAGTACTATTAGGTCTTTTCTTTTAGTTCCGGAGTGAAATAGAATATAATACCGTGGATGCTGACAGAATCTCAAAGCTATAGTTTTGTTCCTTTAGATTTCTATCGGCGGATCTCCTTTCGGATATTTTCGTGGTAGATCACTTTCTCGGGTTACAGTTGAAAGGAAATGCTTACTAGTAACATATTTGACGAACATATAAACGATTTATGCATTGTTAATCTTTTGAAAGTAAAGATTAGATTTAGTTCATTCAAGAATAATCTAACATTTTAATCATTTTAAATCAATAAAATTAAAATAATTTTAAACCACTTATAAATACCCTCAGTGGGATTCGGAAGATTAACATTGTGATCGCGAACAATTTTACTCAACTATTTTAAGTCAATATTTGAATGAAAGTAGTGTATACACGATATGAATGCTTTACAGAATTTGAAAGTTTTTTTCTTTAGATTTCTATCGGTAAATCTCCTTTTGGATATTTTCATGGTATATCACTTTCTCAGGCTACAATTGAACGAAAATGCTTTCTTATAACATGTCTGGAGGACACATAAATGATTTATGCATCATTAATCTTTTTTAAATAAAGATACGATTTATTTCAGATGAGAATAATTCGGCAGATTTAATCATTTTAAATCCTTTAAATTGAAATTATTTTAAATCGTGTGTAAGGATGCGAAAATCAATATCGTGATCGCGAACATTTTTATTCTACTATTTTAAATGAAATTTGTCAATATTTGAATGATAGGAGACTTTACAGCAGATGAATGCCGTACAGATTCTGTAAGTTCCGGCTTTCTTCCTTTGGATTTCTGTCGGTCGATCTCCTTTCGGATATTTTCGTGGTAGATCATTGGCAAGGATTCCAACTGAGAGGAAATGCTTGCTCGTAAATATCTGGCGACTTATCTATTAATAATTTTTTTCGGTCATAGTTTAGACTTTAATACAGATAAGAATAATTTTTCTTCTTTTTGTAATTTTAAATAATTTAAATTTAAATAATTTTAAACCGTTTGTAAGGATTCTCAGTGGAAATGGGAAGATCAATATCGTGAATGGGACATTTTTTACTCTACTATTTAAAATCAAATTCGTCAATATTTGAATGAAAGTATAGTATACAGCAGATGAATGCTGTATAAAATCTGAAAATTAAGCTTTCTTTATTTGGATTTTTATCGGCGGATCCTTTTGGATATTTTTGTGGTAGATCGCTTTCTCGGATTACAATAGAGATTTAAGTGCTTACTCTTAATGTATCTTACCGATGTATAAACAATTTATGCATTGTCAGTTTGTCTTAAATATATGAATTTTACAAGACAAATGAAAACATATTTTTACGTTACAGTGTAGGTTCAAGTGTTTGATTGGAAAATAAATAAGGTGTCTGTTTTTGTTGGTTTAAGTCATTAAAAATTGACCAATTTATTGAAATATCCATATTGTAGTCTATTTAACGAAATAACGTTGCAGTCTTATAAAGCAAACACAAATTAGTCGATTACTTACTTGCAACCGTTTAGTGAAAACAAATTTTAAATCAATTTCTTTTCATTCAGTTTTAAAATTTGAATCTCCTATCTTTCTGATTTTTTTAGTAAATTCATATTAAATTGAAACTAGTGTTCTTATTTTAATTTCCTTTGTCATTGTTTCAAAAATGCATCGTTTAAGTATATATTTTATCTATATGTTTGAGTTGAGTTCACTAGGAAAATCGTTAAGCTATGACAAATTAAATGTTTAGTTAGAAAATAATACGATTTATTCTATTATTACAAAACTAATAATTTTTAAAATGACTAATAATAACTAATAATTTTTTAAAATGTTTTAATTTTTAAGTGAACAAACTCTTTTATGCTTTCAAAAAAATTTAATGTTGATGTTTAACTCTTTATAAGCAACTATTTGAATTACTAACATTATCTTTATTGCAAATCAGAAATTATCAAAAAAAATTGATAAAGTTAAAATTAATTCATTTTAACATGTTTAAGAAATCTGAAATAAATGGTTTTGCATTGTACTCTAATATATAACAAATTGAACTTAACAGAGGGGGAAATGTATTTGCATAAAGATATATTAAATGCAATTATTGATACGAATAGGAACATAAGAAAGCATCAATCGTTTCACTTAACGCATATTCAAGACCATCGTAACTTATTTGAAATTGCAACTTTGAATTTGGATTAATAGAGTGCATAATTTTTATGAATAAATCTTTTAAACATTACCTTTTGTTATTGACGTCAAATTAAATCTAAAATATGAAATGAGAATTATTTTTGTAGTTAATGCATATGAGAATACATAATACATAATAATGAGAATACATAAATAATGTGAAATTACGTATAATAATCGTAGAATAGTGGTAAAATGAAATGCACAGTATTTTTCACATGCCATATTTTTCAAGTTTCATTAAAAATTAAAATTTCTCGTGATTCAAAATAACAATAATTGAAAAGATTTAAACGAGATTAATTTTAAGTTGAGCATTATATTCATAAACTCATTTCATTCATTGTCTATAACTTACAGTCTTATGCTATGTAAATTTTAGATTCGCGAAGATTCATGTTTTGGAAATGACGTTGTGAAATCGACAGAATAAAAAGAGCTCAAACGAGAAGTCAAGAGAATGCATTCACCTCCTATCCAAAGGAAATCAACTGAAATTAAAATATTTCAGAAATAATGTCAAATGTACTGCTCATCAACAAATAAAACATATTTATTCGCCTAAATTTAACAAATGCAGGTAGTACGTAACTCAAAAATTTATTTTAAATCGTTAAAGAATTCATTTTTAGTCAGGGACATTTCCTTTTTATTTTTCCAACGCATCGAATTTCTCGCTTTCTGATTGTTGGAAATATTTTTGAAGATCGCTTCATTTTAATAAATTATAGCAATCTGAAGTCAGAAGTTACAGATTGTCAGACGAGAAGCCTGAAATTTTGTTAAAGGAATATGTAATGCCAGATTCTCTAAGCACAACACTATCGAAGAAATCTATAACTCACACATCCGTATCTATTATCTTTTGTCGTTTGCTTCAAAGATATAGGAGATAGCCATGAATTTGCAACCCCTAGCAACAGCAGTATTGATATTCGGAATAAAATGATGATACTTTATCTTTCTCTACGAGGATCCACTAAATCCAAAGTATGATAATAATAATAAAAAAAAACACATCCATTGATACTTCAGACATAGCTTATCAATCATTCTCAATTACTGCCGAAAAAAATTGAGGGAGAGAAATTAAGACTTCTAAAAGTAAACAATTTTATGCCTTTTTGCCGATACTTCTTTTTTACAATCCGATTACAGAAGGAAAAAATGACTACGTTAAGGTATAAATATAACAAACAATCTCAAACATACAGAATGTTCCAGTGCTTGCCAAAATAAGTGAATATCTAAGTTGATTTTTAATCCAAATATTGGAATAATGTTTCATTATTGTGTAATATATAACATAGTAAAATCACTGGAATGATCTGAATTGAAAATTTGGTACCAGCAGAGAATTCATATTGAAAAGAAAGTTTTTGTTCAGTTTGCTTTTACTTTATTATGAAGTCATAATTCGGATAGTCTTGTTAAATTTATATAAAAAAATTTTCTTGATAGAAAAGATGTTTAATTGATAATAAAAGTGCATATTTATTTCAAGTACAGTTCAAATCCCGACTAGAGCGTGGTTGTTCTGTGTACTATCTGTGAGGTGTGTGACTGTGCTCCCCTGTAAAAAGGGGTTGGGCAAGCGAATGTGGTGAAATCTTGGCCCTAGTTGGCGCTACTTCAAAAACAAAAGACGCTCCTTTCGGCTTAAATCTGCTGCTGTATCAGTGGGGGGGGGCATGTCCATTATGGCAAGTGACATAAGTAACAACAACAACAGTTTAAACCGATATAATTGTTGCAAATTGATAATTTTTATTTAAAAAAATATGCTGTGTGACTATAAATTATAAAAACAAATAAGAGAACTGGTATGTCATAAAATATTCTAAATTTAAAATGAAAAATTTATGATTCATAATTACATTTCGGTAATTTAATGTGTTTTTGAAATCGGTGAGATTTCACGAGAGGTTTTCAAAATAATATTTTCTTGCAAACTGCTATTTACCTTGAACGTAAATCATCAAATTAGCAAATATATTTCATGGTTTAAGAACTTATTCATGTTCTTATTTTTTTAACGACAATATTGTTTAGAATGAATTATTATTCAAAACTAGATTATTGTATCTTATTAATGCAGTAACATTTATTATTTTGTTTGATCCATTAATTAATTGACTTAAAAAGTGTAGTTATATAAAAAAACAATACAATCTTCTAAATAGAATTAGTTTATAAATATAATCGGTTACTAGGTATAATTGCAAATTAAAATAACAAATTTTATTAATTTCTTAATGTTAATCTATAACAAGCGAAATAATATTGTAGAAAAAGATAAATGGATGTTTTTATTATAGATATCAACAATAATTATGTAAAAAGTATCATATATCGATTTATAAGTAAATTCTGAGATGGCATTCAATTTTGTTGAATTGTTTGATAAAAAAACGAGGAAGAATCGTAATATAAAAAATTGTGTCTAAAAGAAATCTAATGCAAGAATATCCTAAGAATGGAAAGCTTTTATGATTATTTTTGACTACATTTTTAAAGTATTTATTCTTAAAGCATTTAGAATAGGCAATAAAAGAATGGAAGTGACGCGGTATAATCTTTTTCAGGTGCTTTGAATCGTACACTCCAATAAATGAAATGACTCTAAAATAATGTCTTTGTTTTACTCTCTTTCAAGATTATTATGTTTTTTTTATCTGAACATTTTTCATTAAAAAATTCATTTCAAGAGAGACGATTAAAATTCAGATCTAAAGTCTTCATTCGAAAATCTAATCTTTAAACATTTCATCCTTTTCAACATTTATTTTTCAAAACACTTTTTTTTTTCAACTTCGATTCATATGTGAGGTTTTTTAAATGGTAAACCATTAAAAACTCAATCCCACCTTTTTTATTTTTTTCTTTCTGTCTTTTTTTTTTTTTTTTACTCTTTGCAAGTTCAATTTTATTTTTCCTTCAAATTGAAATTGGGCGAACCCTCGGATGTAAAAAAAAAAAGGCAATTTTCTTTCACCCCCTTAAAAGAAGTCGAGAAGTAAGAACAAACGAGAGGGTTAACGAAAAAAAAAAGTTTAAAAGAAACCTTACATAGCCGTTTGAAAGATACCGTTCGCCACTAGCAATTGAATCTCTTTGAACGTAGTTATTTTTCTTCCGATTAGCTTGAGAGGAAAAATCTACAAACCATGAGGAAAAGAAGGAGCGGTTCGAAAAAAAAAAGGGGGAAGGGGAGGAGAAAGTAACGAAAGGAAATAATGGGAGAAAAGTAGCTAATGAATTTGGAAGTCGGGATAGTGTAGTGTGGCCCTAAGGGATTTCACAATCGGCGATTAAAAATCTGACTTGAAAGAGATCAGCTATTGGTTTCTAGCCTACGATGGTATCTGGGCCTCATTACAGACCTAATCACGATTCGCCACGTTCCCTGTATTTATATGTACAGATATATCTATACACATCGCCACCGCCTCCATTCAGTTGGCTGCCTCCCCTTTTCGCCTCTACCAGGAAAGAGAAGCAAGTTATTCTAGGATGGCCCTACGAGTCCCTGTCTTTGTTTACACAGACGGCGAACTGGATTTAGGGAGCGATATTAACGGCGTCTTCATCCATTCTATTGTTGATGCCCCCTCGGGAGCCTAAAGAAGAAGAAAATGGAAAGAGAGGCTGGCAGGCAGGCTCCCTGGCTCAGGCAAAAAGAAGGTGGGTTTGGGTGACTTCGCCAGACCTTGGTAATAGTACCTGGAAACACAGTGGCATCCTCCCCGGCACAATACCAGATTTCGAAATCATTTGGAATGGTGGTCTCTGTTTGGGTTCGAACGGTTGACAAAGGAATCTTTGAAAAACGTTTCCAAGAAGTGATCTGCGAGATTAAAGTTTGATCAGATCTCTTCTTCTCGCAGTTATGCTTGTTTATGAAAGGGATCCCCGCCCGAGTCAATACATAAGGGAGAGAGATGACAGTAGCATCAACAAGCACCTTCTTTCGATCTGAAGGAGGAATAAAAAAAAGAGGGGCCTCTTTTTAATAGAAATCAGAATTGGAATCGCTGCTGTTTTGTCATAGTCTCCGAAATGCCGCTTTTCCAAAGCTTGCCTTTGAATCGCATCGGAGAAAGAAAAGGAATGTATCTATTGCGGCACTTATTTTTAAGAGGTTTATTTTGAATCGCCTATGAGTTTTTGAACGCTGTCTGACATTTATGAGTTTTTGCTTTTAGTCGAGAAAATAAATACTCACTTCAGATAGATACTGATTGAGCAACAAATACTGCACTCTTAAATCAATTTTTGTTGAATTTTTAGTCTCTTCATCGATTATTTCATGCATTTTATTGGGAGAAATTTTTCAAATCATTGTTAACGCATTCAAAAAGAAAACTATTACGATATTATTCAATGATAGCACTTGTCTCATTTTGGCCCGTATTTTTCTTTTTAATAGCTAAATGTTAAATGCAAGGTGAAGTCGAGTTTTTAATGAACTCTTTTTAAAACCAAAGCATAGAAAGGATACTGGATGAAATTTTTTAAATAAAATTAAAATTAATAAAATAAATTATCTTGTATAAATTATTGATATATATATATATTTAATTTTTTTATTATAAAAATCTGGAAATGAAATTGCGTCACTTGATTACCAATTCGTTCGGAAAATCTTATTTTTATTTCTGAATAACAAATGAAAAAATCTATTCATTTTCAGATTTCATTTGAAGTATTTCCAAAGTTGAGGATACAGCTGTTATGGAATGAAACACAGCCCAACTTTTAAAAATTCACGTGGTCGGAATGACATTTTTAGTTAGTCTTTCATCCAACAATTATCATTTTTCTTCTTCCCAAAGACAACTTTTATAGTTCATTGATTTCTGTTCCCTTCTTTTTTCTAGAAAAATATGAATTAATATTAATTTTATTCATAAATTTTAATTTTAAATAACTTTCCAGAAGTACTCAAGGTTGTTTGAAATTCATGTTTCACTCTAAAAGAAATTTGTTTTATGTTAAAATTAATGATTGGAAATTAGTGCAATTAGATATGTTTAAATAAAATATAAATAAATATTTAAAAATAATCTGAATGGAAGACATAATAATTTCATAGAAATGAGCTCAAAATTTTTTGATTATTTAAACCATTCGACGGCATTCCATTGAAATCGGTAACCCGAGTGATGATAACATTCGATGTAATTTGCAACGATAGTTAGTTAGGAGCAAAATAAATCAAGAAAAAACAAGTAGCGTGTATTCAGATAATAATAAACTAATTTCGTTATTTTTAAAGTTTCTGTACTAATAAAGTCGACGATATATATTTAAAAGTTATGGCAAAAATTTGGATATCATTGATGAAGCCAAGTTTCCAGTTCAATGTAATTTTTACAACAATTTCATGTATTTTGAAAGCCTAAATTATGATGCTGTAAATTCTTCAGTTTAAGCACTATTACTAGAAATTTTCCGATTATTGAAGTGGAAGGTAACTTCTACCAACAAAACAAATGGTATTAACATGAAATAAATACCAGTAATATAAGATTGTATTATTATAACTAAACTTTATGAATACCATTATATACAGTTTAGTTAAATTTATTAAAAAGAAAGATGCATCTGAAGGTCAATGTGTAAATTTTCACTCCTTTAACTTATTAAAATATTCAAAAAATACTGAAAATTCAGTGTGTGAAATAAAAACGTCATAGAAAATGCTCAATACCAATTAGAAATTCGTTTGATGGATTTCAACAAATTGATAACTATTGTTAACATGTATTAATTCTTTATTTTGCTAATACGCCGCACGAGTTCATCAATTGATCAAAAGATCACCGAAATTCTCCATTACAATGAATTTAACATGCGCATGGTAGAGAACTTAGCAGATAACATTACCATTTATAAAATTCAACCATAACATTGAATACTGAACAATGATTCTAACCTAAAACTTCATTTGCTCAAGTCAATTAATCTTCCTAGTGAATACATAAATAAAATTTTAAATGCTGTTTTGTTACAGAAAGTGGAAATATTAGACATCTACAAAAAATTGCAACAAGCCAAAGCGCCACACTTGAGCACTGAATGATAAAAATATCATCGCGAGATTTTGTTGTTGGCACACTTTGATCTATGCGATCTAAATTATTATTAATTGTTATAGCGCGTTATAAATGATTCCGCATGGTAGAGAACTTAGCAGATGACATTACCATTTATAAAGTTCAACCCTACCATTGAATAAGGAACAATGATTCTAACCTAAAACTTCATTTGCTCAAGTCAATTAATCTTCCAAGAGAATAAATAAATAAAAATGGAAATGCTGTTTTGTTACAGAAATAATGCAAATATTAGTCATCGACAAAAAATTGCAACAAGTCAAAGCGGTGAATGATAAAAATATCATCTCAAGATTCTGCTGTTGGCACATTTTGATCAATGCTATCTAAATTATTATTAATTGTAATGGCGCGTTATAAATGATTAATTTAGTTAATAACTTTAAAAAATCAAGTTATATTCAAATCTTGTTTCATCAGTTTTTATACAGCACGAAAGTTTAATCCAAATTTTTTAAATCGATATCTCAGCACATACGAATGTCCCTTTTTATATAATATGACGAATAAAAAAGTGTTGCATATTAAATACAACAATCATTTCTAAAATTCGGTGACAAACTGGGAGCCTTTGTCAATCGGCACTCTTTAACACGCCAATCCACCAAATGGGATCCTCTAGTGATCCATACGCATAAAAAAAAGTCACTGATTTCCCACCACCATTCGCGTAACATGTGCGTAGTCCCTATGGCAAAGTGGATGTCGCTGCCAAGCTGTTAAGTTTCAGCCCTCAAACCTGTTCGGAGCGCCCACTTGCCCCATAAGCACTTAACGGGGTTTTCACGCTTATTTCCAACAATCGATTATCTTGGCGATGGAACGTAACGCACTGAACACCAGAAGTTGCTGCAACGGTATATTGAGTTGGCTTATTATTAATCCAGTAAACAAGGCTGGATTTTTTATTCTTTTCCTCTCCCAGCTTCCCATTTAATGCTTGATTCGACGTCAATCATAATTTGGCGGATTTAGACGCAAATGAATTCCGTGCGATCAAGGCAGCCACATGAATATGTAATGAAAGCGAACAGTGGCTGAAAGCCGAGTTGCACCCCGACTTTTTTCCCTTTCTTTTTTTCCCTAGTGTTATATTTTCTCCTCTCTTACTGGGCTTTCTTCGCCTCTTTTTAAACGGTACTCGCTCTTTTAAATGGATTATTCATAGGTGCAGTAACAGGATTAACTGCCCGAGGTAAAATGCGCCTGAAATCCTGGGCCAAACAATTCGCATCGTGGTTAGAATCGTATTGGTTTTATTTGCTTATCGAACTCCTTTCGAAATTACTCACACATTTTAAAAGGAAAGATATATATTTTTTTCATTTCATATTCGATTTTTCAAGTTTCAGGGAAATTAGTTCTTAATTAAGAGTTTCGGTTTTCCCTTGAAATAGCGATATATAAAATTGTTTTGACTCAACGCTTAACAAGAATCAAGTGACTAGCCGAGGATTTCACAATCCAATTTCGCGTTCAAATTAATCAAGCATGTTGAAAAGAATGATATATTTTTCATTTCAAATTCTATCTCCCACTTTTGCATATTAGTTCTTAATTAATATCTTTCAGTTTCTTCCTTGAAATATTCAATATATACTGCTTAAGCATTTAACAAACACCAAGTTACTAACAGAGCGGTTAAAATTTAGTTAGAATTAGTTGATTTCATTCTATCTGATATAGTCCATAATCCTGAAAGGAAAATATAAATTTTTTTGTGTTACATTTTGCTTTTCAAAATATTTGCGAATTAGTTCTAAATGAAGTATTTTTCAGCATTTATTTCATATAATCATATTATATTACCAAATACCAAGCGAATACGATGTTGTTTAGAATAGTTTTTTCTAATTTGATAAAGAAACTGTTTACTTATTTTGAAATTGAAATATTTGAAAATAATTTGGGGGGGGGGTGAGGCTTTCGAATATGATCGAATATTTCAACTTTACCAGGTGCACAAAGAAATCTAATCTTGCCAATAGCTCCCAAGTAATAACACAACTAAGACAGACCAGAACTGGCTAGATTAAGTTTTAATTTTGCATTAAACAACCTACTATTAAACAATCTAATATTAACATTTTCTGTTAAAATGTTTTAAGCATCTAAATCTTTTTAATGAATTATAGCAAAGTATATGTTTTGCTTTAATCACTCATCATAAATATGTATCACTGATGTTTGCAAAAATTATTGTGATTTTCTCAAAATATTTTAAATCCTTTTTAAGATTTTGCGTTACTTTTCAAACTCCAGAACTGTCTCATAAGCATTATCTTAAAAATATAAAATGTAAAATGTAAAAAAAAATTATTTGAGACCAGTTTTAAATTTTAAAATATTTCAACAAATCAAATATCTCTCTCTCTACAAATAACTACCAGACAGTCTACTTTTGATATTAGGCGTGTATCACATTCGTTTTCCAAAGTTCTGATTCTATTCTATAATAATTTTTCAAAAAACTGAGTTAGATATCAGCAGTTAAAATAAATCAATCAAACTAATGCAATATTTCATTAGAGAGTTACCATGAGTTTTCGTCAGATGACAAAAGTCATAACTTCTAGCTATTTGTAGGTAGAAACCGAATGAGATTTGATATTATTTCCCTTTTCCAAATGGCAACTAACTAAATTTTTCTAGTCAAATCAAAATAATGTGGTATTTCCCAACTGTTGCAAATAATGTGGTATTTCCAATCAGATTGCAAAACATTTCATACCACAAATCCCCGATAAGGATGGAAATCACACTCATATATTTAGGTAAATAAAATATCATTACCTGTTTTCTAACATCCTATTATCTATCATATTATTCCATTTATGTCTGTCGATAATATAATATTATAAAGAGTGCTGATTTTGTTTCAATAAAATAGAAAATTTGAATTAGTTTTCCCCTCGATTCAACTAAGTTTTAAAAAATTAAGTAAAAAAAGGGAGAAAATTCCTAACATCGATGTAACAATAGATTTATTGATTAATAATGGACCTCAACTAACAACGCTAAAGAAAATCAAATAAAAGTATGTTATCCTGCTAACAATATCTCAGATCTGAATAAATGTTATTTGGATCTGTCTGGCTTTCGTCAAGCAACTTAATAACTTTTGTTTCCATGCTTGGAGATCTTCTCGAGACGTAATGCTCCTGAATACTAAAATAACAACAACTTAAGCCTAAACACTGAAACAGAATTGAAATCAATAATAATCCACTAACAGAAAACGATATATTGCCAAATAAATAATAAGAAAACATGCTGAAAGACCAAACTGGCAGTAACTTCCAAATGAATTTGAAATGAGAATATTATAAATCGGCATAAAATTGCGGACCTCAGCTTAGTAAGGAAATGAAAATAGAATGAAAATTCTTTTATCCCGTATCTATTTTTTTATTCGTGCTTAGCTTTACTCTCACATAGATAAATTATTTACTTTACGCCTTAAAAAAACTGTTTTGGTTCTTTGATGAAAAAGATGAAGTTTGGATTTTTCTTTTCAGCAATAACGATGTCCAAATAGGCAGGGGATATATTACAGATGATGATGGAGGATTAAATATATTGATTATACCATTTAGAAATTGTTTATCTTTTCTGAAAGAAATTTAAAATAAATTTCCTAAATCAAGTCAAAATAATGTATTATTTTGTATCCTCTTTGTAACTGATTTCTGAAACAAATCTCAACAACCTGAAACAAAAGATAATGATAAAAATCACACTTCTTCTTATTGAATAATAATTATAGCATATCTCCCAGCCATGGTTTACAAATGATACAGTTACAAAAAATTTGATTTTTCATATCATGTCAAAATAATCCAGTATTTCCAAACATCGAAATAATGAATTAGTTGAAGATTTCAAGCCTCAAACTGGCAATACTGAAAAAAACTGCACATCAGTATATATCAATAACTAATAGATATGCTTTTTAGATACTGTTTACTTTTTTCGTATGAAAACTCAATGGAGTTTTATAAATTGAATCAAACAATTATCGTTAAATCAATTGAAAAAACCCAACAACCTCAGTTAAATTCTATAAATCAATTTAAAATAATGCTGCATTTCATCTTTGCTTCCTTAATTGTTTCGTTAAATTTACGAACGATTTCTATCCGAGAACCGTGAACAGCGATGAAAATTACTCGTATCTCCTTCTGAAATTAATTAATAGATGTCTCATTCTTCCTAATTTACCCTTCAAAACAATATTATATCAGATAAAAAAACTCAATTAACTTTTACAAGTAAAGGAAAAATAATGCGGTAATTCATAGCATTCTTGTAATACATTTAAGAATGATTTCTAAACTTAAAACAACACGAATGATATAAATTACATGAATCTCCCTTTGTAATAAATTGATAAATATATTATATTTTCATCGGTTTTCTTTAAAAACAATATCATAGCAAATAAAAAAACTGAATTAAATTTTACAAGTAAAATCAAAATAATGCGGCAATTCATTGCATTCTTACAATACATTTACGAACGATTTTTTATCTGAAAATAACAAGAATGATGCAAATTACACGTATCGCCATCTGTAATTAATTAATAGATGTATTATGTTACAATCTTTTTCCTTTCAAAATAATATATACCAATTAAAAAATCGAACTAGATTTTAGAAGTAAAGACAAAATAATTTGGTAATTCAGAGCATTCTTGCAATACAATTAAGAATGATTTCTAAACCTAAAACAACACGAATGATGTAAATTCCATGAATCTCCCTTTGTAATTAATTGATATATATATTACATTTCCTTTGGTTTTCTTTATAAACAATATCATAGCAAATAAAAAAACTGAATTAAATTTTACAAATAAAGTGAAAATAATGCTGCAATTCATTGCATTCTTACTATACATTTACGAACTATTTCTTATCTTAAAATAGCAAGAATGATGAAAATCACACTTATTGCCATCTGTAATTAATTAATAGATGCATTAAGTTTCCATCTTTTTAATTTCAAAACTATATCGTAAAAATTTTAAAAAATCGAATTAAATTTTAAAAGTAAAGACAAAATAATGTGGTAATTCACAGTATTCTTGCAATGCATTTAAGAATGATTTCTAATCTTAAAACAACGCGAATGATGTAAATTGCATGAATCTCCCTTTGCAATTGACTGATAAATACATTATATTTCCATCGGTTTTCTTTAAAAACAATATCATAGCAACTAAAAAAAACTGAATTAAATTTTACAAATAAAGTCAAAATAATTCGGCAAATCATTGCATTCTTGCAATACATCTACGAACGATTTCTTATTTTAAAATAACAAGAATGATGCAAATTGCACTTATCGCCATCTGTAATTAATTAATAGATAAATTATGTTTCCCTTTTTTCCTTTCAAAACTAAATATACCAATTAAAAAAAATTGTATTAAATTTTTGAAGACAAAATAATGTGATAATTCACAGCATTCTTGCAAGAAATTTACGAATTTTTTAAAAATCCCAATTAAGCTACTCTCATGAGAACCAAAACCATTTCTATTAATAAATAACTAATTCTATATTTTATAACGCCTAGGTATTGTTTCCCTTTTTCTAAAGAATGTTCTTCCATCGTATTTATCAGCAAGATAGTGAGTGCGAAGCGACGAAGTACCGGTAAGGGACACACCTGCCCAGGTGTGCTATCATTCCCCACTGATCATGACGTGATTCGTTTCGCTGTTGTTTTATGACGCAAAGAACGCAGCTCTTGCTCTATATGAGATCACTTACGAACACAGAAAGAAAAATCCACAGCTGATAAAAAAGAAATGCCGACTTTTTATTCCTTTCTTTCGTGCAATCAACATTTTATGTTTCCGTGTTGGAAAGTTTGATGGAGGTTTTTTTTCCCGGTGTATTTGGTAACTTTCATGACAAATCTGGATGCGGTTGAGGTCGTTTACCATAATACCTGACTAAGATGACAAAGAATTTGATTTTCCGTTTATTTTTTGGAGTTATTTGATGTCATTTTGCATAACTCTCATAACTCTAGTAATAAAGGCAAACTCACAAATCAGAGCTTAAACTTACAATTTTTTTCAAAAAAAAAGTAGGCATATATTTTATTATTATATATATTGCATCTTTAAATCATAATAATATATAAATAATGGAAATCTATAAAAAGTTGGGAGGATTGGGCGAAACAATTATTTTCTTTTGTCCTGCTTTCTATTTTTCCATTTAAAAATAAATAATTAAAAAATAGGACTATAATATTTTCGTTGGTTCTTCTAAGAATAATGACGAATTATAATTTTGAATAAAAAATATCAAAATAACATTTTTATTAAGTTTTTTTTACCATCTGTCCAAGAAAAAGTAATAAAAACGGTTTTATTATATTCCGCTAAAACATGAATTTCGGAGAAAATCCTTTGTAAAATTTTAAAAGAGCTCATTGAAATTTAACGAGATTCTCTAAAAACCTCTTAGGCGCTGCATGAAAGTTCCGAAATAAACAGTTTTAACAAATTTCTGCAACCGAGCTCATAACTTTTAAAAACAATTTGTTGTAAAATTTTTGCTCAAAATAATCACTTAGAAATGACTTGGGGGAAATAAAAAAACGAATTTAACAAGCAACAAATATAACCTCAACAGATTCATTGTCTTTAGCAAACCATCCGATAGAGTATGCTCAATAATAATTGTTTCTTTTATTGCGTATCATGAGTTCGTTTATTGCGTATCATTGATATAAAGGCAATTATCTGCTTATGATATGCTAAATTTTGTCCAATAATATTTTAGAAAGCAACACTTATCAAAAAGAATATAGACAAATTTAAACTAAAATAAAGTATCCTAAAATTAAATGTCGTTAAAGGTGCTGAAATCTGGTATTCGCGGTTATTAATAACCAGTATATCAGTTTTGCTAATTTTGTATGTATTTGGGAGGAGCCATAAACGTTCGATGAGTCTGGGATGATGAGCTAATTTTTTGCTTTATTCTCAAAGAAGGAATGTGTCAGCATCATTCATCTGTTTCAGGCGATGAAAAATTCAATGATGATGATCCTACTAATACAGATTAAATTTTTTAAAGATTAAGAAAAAGGTGAAATCAATCAAAAAGACCATGTATATATATACACGTATGAAATTTTTCGAATGCAATCAGAGTGTCATTGTGTGTGAATTGCTCCCAAGATCATATTTATGATCATATTGTAACTCACAAACACGCTGATGCTGCTGTTGTTGTTACTTATGGCACTTGTCCATGGACAAGCCCTTCGGATATGGTATCAGCAGACATTAAACCGAAAACAACCGTCTCTTGTTTCAAGTATCGCCAACTAGGGCCAAGAGCACGACTTAGCTATACACTCATCACAGTGTCTTGCACAGCCCCCTTTTTCTGGGGGGTCACACATCTCACATATAGCACACCGAAGAACAACCATGTCTAAACCGGGACTCGAAGCCGGGGCTCCCAGAACGCGAGGAAGACGCGCTACCTCTGCGCCAGAAAGCCGGCACAAACATGCTGTAAATGACGGGAAAGAAACACAACTTTCTTTTGTGCATTTGACCTACCCTTAAAATTCTTCATTTTAGAAACATTCTGTATAATTACATGAAAAAACATCTATTTGATATTATAATGGCATTTACTTATTTGTAAAATTATATTCACTTAATTTTAAGCGAAATTTACTTACCTTAATAATTGCATTTATTTCGCTGAGTTAAATTCGTCGTTGTATTTTTTTTCTCTGATAACCTTGTCTCAGTGACAAAAATTACGCGTTTATTATTTCAAAGTTTCGAATGGACGACCTAAAAATACTTTATTCTATTAGGTTATATTCGTTAAACCAGTCAATTTAGCTTAAATACATTTTCAACAACTATACAACTATCTCTACCTAAAGTTCCTTAATTTTATAAAAAAGAAAATAACCCGAAACTGTGAATTTTATTTTTCGTTGTTTATTGGTTTCAACATTTAACATTCGAACAATAAAAAAAGACAACATCAACAAAACATTAAAAAAAAATGTGTCCTCATTATCTCGCACAAACGATAAATAACCATTCATTGGGCTTTTGAAAACGCCAGGAAAGGTAAAACCTCTCATTTCCTAGTTAAATCTAGGTAAAGTAAAGGGATCATGAGGTTCACCGTCTTCAAAGAAGTGGAATGGGACCGGAAATGGGCTATCGCAATGAGCAAGCAAGTGATAATGCAACGGTCGGGCGATGCAAAAATGGAAAGATAGCGTTTTTATCTGCTTTTTTCCGTCATAATCTCTTCAGTTATGGCCGAAACCCCTTTCCTTTAGAGTGATGGCAGATAAAATGTGACATGTCGGCTTTCGGCCTGCCTTTGTTTTATCGACAGAAATGAAAAAAATTCCTTTCGACAAAAACAACGCGCCTGAAATTTTCGATAAAACATTTCCTATCTATTGAAACTGTTCTTCCTTCAACTTTCTAATATATCCAATGAAAAGGTGATATAATTTTTATTTTGTAACTCTGCCTTTTGGACAATAGGGTTCGAAAAATATATATCTAGCATTTTGGTTTCAAGACTTAATATCCTTTATTTAACTTTTTTTGGATACTACTGTTCATATATACGCGGAAGGACAATTTGCTCTATGATACTTCTAGCCTATTTTTAGGCACAAAAATATTATTTTAGTGCTAATATTATGCGATAAAATTTAAGTATGCAACGTTTAGTCCAGTTTTTAGTTAATTAATCCTTTGCAGTCGGAAAAGTTGCTCATTATCTCGCATCATTATTCAATATACAAGGACTTGTTTATTGCTCCAATTTTTTTTGTGTGTGTCTGTGTGTTTAAAATTGAATTTCTCCGTCTTTTTACCTTTCTATAGATATTTTCAATAGCCAAAATTGGAAAATAAATAAATAAAGCGTCAAAATGATGAACCGTCTTGAATGGTGCCCAAGAGGCATCATCGAAAGAAAGGATTAAAGTTACTATATTCGCATAGGCTGGAACAGGCCTTACCCAAAAGCAACCGATCCTTTACCGGATATTGTCCATAAGTTGACACAAATTTAAAATTTTGATGTTGATTTTATGAAATTTCAATTTTGGCTTGAATTTGACACGTATTTAAAAATTTCATTTTGAATACCATTTCGGGCCATTGCAATTTATATAATCAAATTCCCATTTTTTATTGACTTTATGTTGTTCTTTTGGTTACAGTGTTCACATACACAGTTACAAAAACAGAGATCTTCACTGCCACTAAGCAGATTTATAATTTTGATTTCGATTCGACACAGATATACAGTTTAGATTTCGATTTGACAGTTGCCATTTCAATAATAAATCAACATGAATAAGTCCTGTAAGCAGTTTTTTTTATCCAAGTAAAAGTTATGTTTTCACTTTTTTTCTATATGAAGCCTACAAAGAGCAAGTATTATTATTGTCAGATAATTCCCATCGAGATTTTATGCCTCTTCATGTTTCAGACCGCTTTGAATCCGAAAATCCCATTTTTGAATATATGTTGCTTCTCTCTCTCTGTCTATATGCCTGTGAACACTAAAACTCAAAAAATGCTTTAAGCTAGATGGATAAAGCTGATATATGAGCTTTGATTCCAAGAGCTTGAGTCAAAGCTCGTATATGAGTTTGAGCTCTGAGCTTTCTTCTCCAAATTTGCGTATGTATACATAAACTTTTGGACGCAATATATCAAAATGAAGGAGTTCTGTTAGCCATTTTTTTCTCGAAGTAAATGCTATGTTTTTACTTTTTCCTATATGAAGCCAACAAAGAGCAAGTATTGTTGTTGTCACATAATTCCCATTGAGATTTTAATGCCTCTTCATATTTCAGACCGCTTTGAATCCAAAAAACCCATTTTTAGATATATGCTTATCTCTCTCTCTCTCTCTCTCTCTGTCTATATGTCTAGATGGATAAAGCTGATATATGAACTTTGACTCCAAGAGCTTGATCCAAAGCTCATATATCAGCTTAAGCTTTGAGCTTTCTACTCAAATTTTGGACGGAATTCACTGAGAAAGAGTTAAGCTTTCCTAGCTGCTCAAATATTAGTTAACACGATACATACAAAATGGAGGAATGTAGATAGATAAAATTTGGTGCACATATTTAACATTTAAAGTGTAGATTCGTTGGCAATTTGGAATACATCAAGATTTTGACAATCTGTTATTTTGTACTTTCACAAACATGTAAAGGCAATTATTGAAATATTCAGCATTCGGCATAAGATTCTTTTAAATATAATTGTAGTTCTAAGTGAAATTTGTTTTTATCGGTCAGCAATAATCTTCTAAAAGGTTTTCTGGTAAATGTGTATTGTCATCATCCCAGTTAATTAATCATTAAAAAATCGTAAAAGATCTAACTTTAATCGGTTCATTCGTAACTATTATTCTCTATTGGCATATGAATCGGCTATTGTTCACTATTGGTATATGAATTGGTTACTGTTCGCTATTTCAATAATAGACAAGTACAATTATAGACAGTATATAAGAAAATTTCAAGGGGACCCAAACCCATTGGTCTGGTTATAAGTAAATAATACAAATGGATAGAAAAACAGAAAGTTTGTCTTCTATCAAAATCAATTTGTTATTTAATATGATAAAAATTTACAATTTGTATGTAAATGAAGGATACCAAAAGTTATTTGTAAATATTGTTGCTTTATCGAGATCACAAAACGAGTAAAGCTAAGGTATTCTTCCTTAAATGGTTTTATCGAATTGAAGGAAGTCTAACCCACGTGGGTTTATGACACTCTCAAGGTAGAACTTTTGTAACGTAAAGAAATAGTACAAACGTAATAGTAAACGTAAAGAAATAGTACAAACGGAACTACCCGTGCCCTGCCAAGGTATTCGGAGAAATTAAATAATCAAGTCGTTACGAAGATGAGCCAGGTTCTGAGATTAACATCAGCCGTTATAACAATTAGTCAAGCTCTGAAATCTCCATTTTGGTGCACCTTATACGTCCATCACCAACAATGGAGTACGACCCGACATTTGAAAACAAACAAACAAATAATAGAAAAAGGAAAAGGAAAAATAAAATAAGAAAAAAGCCTAATAAATGGAATGTCAAGGTAAAGGAAAACTAGGACATTTTTGCCACTTTTGAAATTTTTTATTATAACTTCAAGAAAAAAAAATTACAAAAAGAACCAAGAATACAAGTAGAAATTAAAAATGAAGAATAAAAATAAAAAATTAAACTATAGAGAATAAAAGAGCTAAAAATAGGAAGAAAAAAAGATAAGTAATAGAATAAAATTAATCGATCTCGCAAAGAGAAAATGTGATATTTTTCAATTTATCGAGATTTTTCTTTATTCTTTTTGAAAAAAATTCAAAACAATCATTATATTTAAGAATTTAGCTTCATGTCCGCAAAAGAAGATCATATAATTTCATAGCAAATACTCAATCCAAAAGCTGTTACTGTAACAATTCCAAGAACAGTCAAACTAATTGTTTTAACAAAGACGAAATGAATGATTTATATAACACATTATGGTTTCTTTTCAAAATAAAATAACAAATGGATTCGAAATTGCATCTTTCATTTCATTAAACAATTTTGATATTGATTTCGATTCGGAAAGAAACAATACATCTGGGGAAACACAAGGGAATACTTGTAAGTTTCTCAATGAGAGTATGTTTCACTATCTGTTGCAGAGGCAAGTCTTTTATTAAATACAAAATCAATATTGAGATATCTTTTCAGGTTCTTTCACAATAAAACGCACTTTGAGAGTAATTAATACTCCTTGACTGCTTCATATGATAAATGAATTTTCAAGAAAATGTTGATGAATTTATCCCTAGAAGATTCGTGGCAATTCTTAAACTAATAAAGATCAAAGTTCTTCATATTTAAATGTGCGTAGATTTGCTTTCTAATATAAAAGTTGTTTCAAATGATGCATCGGAAATTCTTATTATAAGAATTTAATAAATTTTATTCTTTAAAATGTGCTTTTAGATTTTGTGAATTAATTATTTTTCTTTTTCGTAGTTTTATAATTCGTTATTATAAATACTACGAAACAATGTTATCAGTTCTTTCTTTTATTCACTCCCAGGTGTCACCACTCGCATGAAATCAATATTTCATTAAAATTAATCTGTTAAATGATCATTAAGTTCGAAATTATTAAAATTTTATAATTTTGTGGAGAATACACAAGCGTACTAAATTTAAAAACACTTTATTGAAATAAAAAAAAGGTATAATAAAATTTTATCTTTACAAACATAAAACAAGTTAAAATAAATAAAAGATTTTAAAATAAATCTTTGACATTAAATATTCTATTTCAATGATGAATAAGGAGGCCAGTGTTTTTTCAACAAATTTCATGCCTGTTTTATATTTTCTGTTGTTTCATCAGGAAATGAGGACACAATTGTAAATTTCTGAAAATGAAATTTGTCTCATTAGCATTGATAATAATCGGTTTAATGAAAAATGTGTACATGTTTTTTTACAGTGTCATAAATTCATACTGATATATTATACAAAGATTAAAAATTTCTTCGAGTTTAAGAACTGTTTTGTTCATGCAGTAAATTCTGACATAAACGAATATCGGCAATATCGAATAGTAGAAAAAAAAGATACATTTTTAATCAATACTCTGCTACATCATGTATGAATGATATTTAATATCATTCATGATATAGTTTGTTTCAAAATGAAAGGAGAAATCTTATCTCCAGCAAATTGATAATTTAGGCTTGCCTTGGTAAAAAAAAAGTAAAACAACTGTAAAATAAATCTGTAAAGATAACTCGGCTAGTTCTTTTTCTTTTTTTCTTTTCTGAAAAGTTTATAATAATTTTGTTTCCTACAAATCTATGTTTTCTAATTTCTCACCTAGGAAACCTCTCTAAAAAATTTCATCTGAGCATGTGAGCTTCAAGTTTTGTTTTGTTATTTAATAATAACCTTCAGAAGTAGCAACTGTAAAATCACCCTCATATTATGTGTTCATTTATCCCTGACACCCTACACATAGCGGAATCAGATCAGTTTTATTCCACGAACTATTTAGACTGGCAAAAAGTTGCCTCTCACATAAACACCGATACTAATTATAAAAATTTATTATACCTAATATAGTTTTGAACGGAATTTTATTTAATTACAATTGTAAATATTTTAAAACTAAAAATTTGATTAAAGATCGCAATTTTAATATGGCAGAAATTTTGACATAGATCCGTTTTATCCCACGGATTATTTAGAATGTAGTGGAAAGGTGTTTATCACCTAAAAGCCGATACTAATTCTAAATTTTTTTAAAAACCAAATATAGTTTTGAATGAAATTTTATTTAATTACAATTTAAAATATTTTAAAACTAAAAATATGATTATGAATCGCAATTTTAATATGGCAGAAATTTCGAAATTAGATCCGTTTTATCCCACGGACTATTTAGAATGTAGCGCAAAGTTGCCTCTCACCTAAACACTGATACTAATTCTAAAAATTTATTAAACCTAATATAATTTTGAACGCAATTATATTTAATCACAATTTTAAATATTTTAAAAACTAAAAATTTGATTAAGGATCACAATTTTAATATGGTAGAGATATCGACATTAGATCCGTTTTATCCCACGGACTATTTAGAATGTAGCGGAAAGGTGCCTCTCGCCTAAAATCCGGTACTTATTCTAAAAATTTATTATATCCAATATAATTTTGAACAAAATTTCATTTAATCACAATTTTAAATATTTTAAAACTAAAAATTTGATTAAGGATTGCAATTTTAATATGGTGAAAATATCGACATTAGATCCGTTTTATCCAATGGATTATTTAGAATGTATCGAAAGGGTGCTTCTCACCTAAAAGACGGTACTAATTTCAAAAATTTATTAGATCTAATTTTGAAAGAAATTTTATTTAATCACCATTTTAAATATTTTAAAACTAAAAATTTGATTAAGTATCGCAATTTTAATATGGCAGAGATATCGACATTAGATCCGTTTTAGCCCACGGACTATTTAGACTGTAGCGAAAAGGTACCTCTCACCTAAAAGCCAATACTAAGTCTAAAAATTTATTAGACTTTATATAGTTTTGAGCGAAATTTTATTTAATTACAGTTTTATATATTTTAAAACTAAAAATTTGATTAAGGATCTCAATTTTAATGGGGCAGAAATTTCGACTTTAAAAAAGGTAAAAATTATTAAAATAATTGTTGGGAAGACGTAAGTTGAGTGATTTGAGTATTTTGTTGATGTAATATGACATTTTTGGGTATATTGATACAAATTACCACGAATAAATACCTAAGCCTTAAAATATTTGAATAACCTAATCTATAGCAATCAAACATATAATTGCAACTTTTTAAATTTATATTTCGCCTTAAATCTAAGAAATATTAATAAATTAATAAAACGATTACATCCTAGCTTCAGGTTCTCTTTTATTATTTAATAATAGCCTTTAGAAGCAGCAATTTCACTATCTCTCTTATATGTGTTCATCTATCCGTGACACTCTACTCATAGAGTAACCAGGTCTGTTTTATCCCATGGGCTAATTAGACTGTAGCTGCTGGCATCCTGGCATAGAGGTAGCTCTTCTTCCCCGTGATCTGGGCTCTCCGGGTTCAAGTCCCGGTTTGGACATGGTTGTTCTTCTGTGTTCTATGTGTAAGGTTTGTGTATGTGGCCCCTGTAAAAAGAAGATGTGCAAGAGAATGTGATGAGTGAGTGACAAAAGGCGTAGTCTTGACCCTAGTTGGCACTACTACAAAAACAAGAGATGCTGCTTAGGCTTAAATCGTTGACTACCTCAACGAGCTTGTCTATGATAAGTGCCATATGAAACAACACCACCAACAGAATATAGCTAAAAGTTGCCTCTCGCCTAAAAGTCGGAAATAATTCTAAAAAATTATTAAATCTAATACGATTTTTAGCAAAATTTGATTTAATTACAATTTTAATTTTTTAAAGCTAATAATTTGATTAAGATTGCAATTTTTAAAATGGCAGATATTTCGACATCAAAAAGAATAAAAATTTATAACATCGTTGTTGTAACAATATAAGCTGGATGATTTGAGGGTTTTATCAATAGAATATGACATTTTAGAAAATATTGATCAAAACTGCCACAAATAAATGCCTTAAAATTTTTAAATACCGCTATTTTAACAATAAAATAAATATTCTAAAATTTATATTAATTTATATTTGTACTGTCTAAATGCACAACATTTATTTAATCGAATATTACTCTTCTTACACTGTAAAAATGCATATTTTTTATAAATTAAATTAATAGTTTTAAAATAGTAAGTAAAATGCAAAGCGTTTATGATTTATTATATAAATGCAACCTTTTTATTTTTTAATCAAATCCACCTACGAAAAGGCACCTTTCCCCCAATTCTAAGGCTCTAATTTTACAACAAATGACTTTATCTTGTCACTTAGTAATTTTATTATTAGGTAAGTATTTTCGTTAAATCATAGGCTCTCAACTACTTAATTACGATTCTGACTGGACGTCAAATTATTCTAGACTCTAGAGAAATTTTTCACTTCCATGTCTTGAACGGAACGAACAAAAATCTGGGAATCGGTCCATACAGCGATATTTTAAAACGAAACAAAAATTTAAAATTATTTTTTTAAATTTTATTGTAAACCTTTAATATATTTAATTCAAAACTGATGTTCTTTAATACAGGACGTCAGATATTTTTAAATTGGTAAACAAAAGACCGAAATCTTCTTGGAAATTCCATTTCCCAATTACTTTTTTAAATAAATTTCTTGGAAAAAGCAGAAATATGAAAACCAAGTGAATGTATTTTAAAGATTTTGATAAAAAAAATAACGAAAGACAAATGAAAAAGTAAATACACAGATATGAAGTTTTATTCAAATTCCCTACCCTGATATTCCCACGAAATGCATCTCAATGAGCAATAGAAATCAATGAATTGAAATTTTTCTCATTAAAAAAACGTGCGAAAAAATAGGCTACTGGTGAATGAATGTCTTCCGTGCGTGTCCTTCAGAACATTCTCAAATAATAATAATAATTACAATAATAAAAAAAATGTGCTCTACATCGAGCCATCACGCCGGCTGTCTTTTATCTCCATCTATGATACTGACGTCACCATTATAATTATCCGGTTTCTTTATTATTTGGTGAAATTAAGAATATATGGATCGAGCCCATGTTATTACTAAGAGTGGTAAAAATCCTAAATTAAAACACTGTTTCCCACGCCGCAAGTCATTTTTGACTGTTTCCACTCGAACACCTGTTACGGTTGAGTGATTCTGTGCGGGTTCTAGTGACTCTAATAGTGGGTAAAATGAGACCGGCACGTGGCCGGTGGATTGCCGTCTTTGGTTTGAAAAGTGACCACTTTGTGGTTAGACACGTGTCTCTGCTGCCGTGTCTCCCTGCCACCCCGATAGTCTCCAGGTTTTCGGGGCCCATTGATTCTGCACCGGGATGAAGTGCGTGTTGACTGCACTTCCGTTGGAGGGCCGCAGTCAAACAGTCTCCGTGGGAGGCCTTTACTAAAATGAATTATAAAAGAGGTAACAGTTATAGATGTCAGTTCATATGAGGACGTTATCTCTGAAGGGGTGCTCGATGCTACTGTCATTCTGTGCATACCTTCTATGAAAAAAATTCAACAGAGATTTTGACTTAAAAAAGGATAATTCTATAAAAAACGACAAGGAATGATTATGGCCCTGAAAGGCCTAGTATGAAGTAGAAAATTTTTCATTTTAGCGTTGAGATCTTCTCTGATGTGTAGCAAGGGGGGGGGCAAGGGCAGGAGCTGCTTCCACTTTCAAGCGCGCCATGGTGTTAAAACATTCGCATGCTTATGCCCCTTTTAAATGTCAAAGATGATTAAAAGGCCAAAAAAATTATACTGTATACCGTTTATGATTTACTTTTACTAAATTTCTGATAACAAGTGGGGAGGAATAAAATCAAATTTGGTCTCTGAGGCCACTTAATCTTGCTACTCCATTGCATCTGTTTTCCACCCTTCTTCTTCTTCTTCTTCTTTATCCTTCAGAAATTCTATCAATTTTATCCCTCAACTAGTAGAGTAACCAGAACTTCCCTTTTTTTTTCCTTTACCAAACCACATTACATTTAGAATTTTAATTAAAGTGTATCGAAATGCGAGCAAAAACGTTTACTGCATCAGAAATTCGATAGAAACACAATCAACATTCCTGCTGATCTGACTAGTCACCAAAATAAAACTAGTGTTTAATATTGATATATATCTATATATAACAATATTAAAAAGATAAAGAGATGTATTTAGAGTGGATCTTCTTTTGGATTTCGTTTCAAAATGTCCTTGAAATAATTGTTCGTAATATATAACAAAATGTCCTTGAAGTAATTGTTCATAATATATAATAATTGCTCATATAAGATACATTCCTTGAATTGTATCCTGTAAGAAGGCATTCTTTTAGATATCTGATTTGGGAAAACATTTCTTCATCAATTATCGACCATATTTAAGAATCTTTAGTAATTCTTATATGTTTATTATAATCTCAAATTTTTAAATCTCAAGTATTAGACTAAAGAAAACATTATTTTGGAGTTCATTGAAAGTTTTATATTTGATTAAAAGATGAATTTCTTTTCTAGCGTATTGTACAGATAAAATACAAAGGCATGATAATTTTGGCAGACAAAGTCCTTCTGGTGCCTATTTGGCTTAAAATACGAAACGACCGGATAATAATGCACAATTAGACTATGGACATTTCGTCGATTTTATAAAAATTTTACAGAGTATATACACGACATTTTGATTTCATTTGTATAACAGTTAAAGATTAAATCATTATTTCGATTTACAAAAATTAATCATTAATGTACTTTTCATGTAAGTTTAGCAACTTTATCAAAGATTCATTTAGTTTTTTAAAGAATAAATAGTCACATATTTTTAACCCAAACAGCAGAAAAATGTTTTAATCGTTGTAAATGTTTAAATTGAAAACATTTTTTTTAAAAAATGAATTTTATGTTATTAGCATAAAATACTTTAGATATGTTGCACGCTTTTTATGCTTTTTAAATTTTATTTTCTTTTTTCTATAAACAACATTCGCAAGAGTCTTTATCTAGGAAAGCTTCAGTAACATTAAATATTATTTCAACAGTTAAATAACGCTTCATTCATTAATTGTTTACTTTTAAATTAAAAACACGGCCAATTATTAATATAATTAATTACTAAAACCTTATTCTAAATGAGGGTACTGTAAATATTTTGAATAGAATAATTTTTGATTCTTCGAAAATTAATGATCGAAAAGAAAAAAAAAGTGTATTGAAATACTAGAGGCAAAAATAAAGTATTTTTTTTTAAATTTATAATAGATTCAGTAATAACAAATGCTTGTGTGTGCTTTTTACTGTATACTTTTTATTGTATACTTTTTAAAATTTATAGTTTGAACAGTAATTAATATTTTAATATTGTTGTAGAAATAATCTAAATATTTTCAATTTAAAAATTTTCGAATTGAAGTTGGTACTGATTCAATTACTATTTTCTTTGAAAAGTCTTGTAAAAGAAAGAAGTTATACATTGAAATCCATAAGGCAAATAAACAAAAACTTTTAACAAAAAGTTTCTAAAAAATAAAAAAATAAAATCTTTCAATTCGAATTCTTAGAAAGATAAACCCATTAATCAATTCTTATTTTACGGTCTACTACTTTTACACATTGAGAGAGTGATACTTTTACACACAAAGGTCAAAGATTGAATGGTAGTAAGTAATATGGCTCCATTTATGAAAAGAATGAGAAATTGTGAATGAACACACCAAAAGATAATAGAATTAAAAAACCATCTCATTCACGAAATCTCTGTTGACTATTTTTCAATCAATTTTAGTGTTTTCTACAAGTTTTTTTATCGACTACAAATGCTACAGACAATGAAATAAAAGCGTGATATCTTCTAGCATTAGGAGGACGCTCTGATCAATGTCTTTGTCTTTTCCAGTTTCAGATAATAGAACTCTTATCATTTTAATTGTACACCATTTTTTACCAAAAGCTTTATGCGCCTTTGAATCGCCGACTCCCGGAAAGAATTGCCACTTTAACTTCTGGGGGAAAATTTTGACTTTTTGGTGTGTCATTTTAAAATCTAAAACCCGTTATTATTCACAACTCTATCATTTGAAGAAAAAAATTATACGAAGCTTTTGGGCAAGTTTCACTTTGTACTTTCTGTTTCGGTTCCGAATATTTATAATGATGCTGCTTCACAGAGGCTTAGATTTTACAGAAAATATTTGTCCCGTTAGTTGGGAGAATAATACGGTTTATATTTTATTTATTCTTTGAAATTCAAAACTGATGATATAGGATGTAGCTCTCAGTATTCTATCTGTAGATACCGACCATTGAATTGTTAGAATCCCTATTTTTTTTAAATAAAAAAATTATTATATGAAGCTTTTGGTCGTGCTGCACTCTGTGCTTTCTATTTATTTTCCAAGTATTTATGATGTTCCTTCTAAAAAAATTGCAGGGAATTTATAGAAAATATTTGCCTCATTAGGTGTGGGAATAATGCGGTTTATATTTTATACATTTTAGGAAAACCAAAACGAATATTTTAGGATGGAGTTCTCAGTATTCTATCAGTAGGTACCGATGTTTGAATTATTAGGACTACCGCCTTTGCTTAGCTAAAAAAAAAGAAGAAGAATTATACGAAACTTTTGACGGAGCTTAACTCTGTGCTTCCTATTTATACTCCAGATATATCTAATGATGTTGCTATAAAGAGGCAGGGTTTTACAGAAAATATTAGTCTTATTAGTCGTGGGAATAATACGGTTTATATTTTATACATTTTTGGAAAATTGAAAAGGATATTTTAGAATGTAGCTCTCAGTATTCTATCAGTAGGTACCGATGTTTAAATTATTAAGACTACCAATTTTGCTTGAATAAAAAAAAAGAATTATACGAAACTTTTGGTGACGCTTAACTCTGTGCTTCCTATTTATACTCCAGATATATCTAATGATGTTGCTATAAAGAGGCAGGGTTTTACAGAAAATATTAGTCTTATTAGTCGTGGGAATAAATACGGTTTATATTTTATACATTTTTGGAAAATTGAAAAGGATATTTTAGAATGTAGCTCTCAGTATTCTATCAGTAGGTACCGATGTTTAAATGATTAAGACTACCAATTTTGCTTGAATAAAAAAAAAGAATTATACGAAACTTTTGGTGGCGCTTAACTCTGTGCTTCCTATTTTTACTCCAGATATTTATAATGATGTTGCCATAAAGAGACAGATTTTACATAAAATATTTGCCTTATTAGTTGTGGGAATAGTACCGTTTATTTTTTATACATTTTTAGAAAATTGAAAGGATATTTTAGAATGTAGCTCTTACTATTCTGTCAGCAAGGACCGATCACTGAAATATTAGGACCATCACTGTTTATTAAATAACAATTAACAAAAAAAGAAAAGAATTATACGAAGCTTTTGGTTGCTATTCACCTTGTACTTTCTATTTATGCTATTATTAAGTTGTTGCCAGAGACGGAGGTTTTACAGAAAATATTTGCCTCATTAATTGTGAAAATAATACGATTTATGTTGTATACATTCTTGAGAAAACTGAAAAGAATAATTTAGGATATCTCTTTTAGTATTCTGTAAGTAATATCTCAGTATTGTTATCATTAAAGTATTAAGACTACCACTGTTTCTTAAATATAAAAAAGCTTTTGAATATAGATGCTTTCATAATAAAGTAAGTAAAATTTCTTATGTCAAAAATTGAACACAACAAAAAGTAAGAATTTTTTTAATGCAATGTGTCATAAGAGAGACATGACATTTTATGGCTATACTCAACAATTTGAGATAAGATGTAGTTGACCTTCACACGTGTTCTGAGGCAATAAAATGTTTTGAGAAATATGGCATATAACATTTCAGTATAACAGTAACGATATAGGACAAATTTGTATATGTAAATCATATATTTATCTTTTACATTCTTAAATATTCGCATTTGAGTGAGAAACTAAGTGAAAAGTAAATAGCCATTTCCAAAATAAACTTCACTTTTTCACAATGAATTCTCAAAATTTCCTTAAAGGAATATTTTCACTTTGATGAAAAGGGACTTTCATTCGAATTTGATTTAGAAATGACATTTTTAAGAAGTTAAAATGTTTAACAGCTCATTTCGAAATTATATCATGAACTAAATGTCTTTTCTGTATTTCAGAGTTTTGGTGACAAAATCACATCTTTAAAAATGGTTATTTTGAGGGAAAAACATGGGATTAAGTATTAACAAGGGATTACTTTAAGGGCATTTTCCTTTAAGATTTAAATCACAAAATATAAGATGTTTTCGTTATATATTCTAACTATTTACTTACTTCTTCTATTTTCTTAATTACTATTCATGGTTAGATTAAATTTTTTACTTTCATTATATTTTCGTTCTTACTTTATACTTTCTTACTACTTTCATTATATTTTTTTACTAATCTTATCATTTCATACTTTTTTACTCCTTTCAGTATATTTTCTTAGAAATCTTACTCTTTAGTTTATGCTTTCTTTCTTACTTTATATTTTCTTACTACTTTCAGTATATTTTCTTACTAATCTTATTAAACATTTTAAACTTTCTTGCTATATTGTATTATTTACTGCTTACTGATTAACATTGAAATTTCGCGTATTTGCTTTGTGTAATAATGAGGAGGGGGGAAAATCCATAATTAAGGCTTTTAAAAATCCAGATTGTATTTGGAGGTGAAAATTTTGATGGAATGAATCATTCGAGGAATTAATCTCATCTCAAGTGCAAAAAAATAACACATTTCCCATGAAAAATGTTCAATAATAATAATAAATAAACAAATAAATAAAAAATAAAAACTGCAGTGCAATTTTTATTATATACTGAAAAATACTTTTGGAGCAATTATTTTATAAAAACCTTACAGATAGGAGTACGAACACTACCGTTAAATTTATTTACATTCAAATAAACTGATAATAGAAAGCATGGATAATTAAATAAAACTTATTTAATTATACACTTCACAGAAAAATTTGCATTACTTACACTTCCCCTTCTTTTAATTTGATTTTAGCCATTTAGAATTGCGAGAAAAAAATTTAGGTTTCTTTTAAGCTTTCGATTACCATTTTCATACTATTTGACCATATATGGATGTATATGCTTGTTTGCATTTAAAAACTATTTTTTTTATTTCTTTCATTTTTATTTATTTTATTCCAGGTTTCTGAAACATATGTGTGTTTTATCCTTTTTGTGGTTTAAATGGTTTTAAAAAATGGTAGGAATTTAGAAATTACATCCATATAAAACGCGTCCATCTGTTTGAAAAATGTATTCCATACCCAATTCCATCAAAATTTCTCTGTGTCAAAAAACCTTGAACGCATTAAATCTGCCGTCGTTAGTAAAAAATTTCAATGTTTGTGAGACATTGATTTTTGGAGAATAAATTGCCTATTCATGCCCTCTATCTAACTAATAGTAATAAAAAATATGTTGTAATGATGAGGTAAATATGCAGTAATGATGAGATAAATGTAAAATAATTTTTTTGCTGAATATTTTATATTTCTTTTTTTTGTAAAATGAATACTAAAATTCCTATAAACATCATTTTATTTTTTAAAAAAATATATCAAGATGCTCAAGAAATCTGAATGGATCTACAAAAATTTTGTAACTGACGAGATAATTTAGAGGACGGGAATATAAATATGAAGTAATAATAACGAAATTCATCCTCTTAATAACCAGTTTGGTATTGTTTGTTTATAGAATGCTAGAAATAAACGCCAAAAACTTATAAATTTTATAAACATGTCTTTTTATAAACTTTTCTCTCGGTATTTTATACTTATTTTTTGATAAAATAAATACTAAAATTCCTTATAAACAGCATTTTTTAAAACTAAATATCGCCACAAACATCCCAAACGAAATAAAACAAAAGATGAATAGAATTAAAAGTATTTTAACAACTACTGTATGAGCTAGAAAATAAAATCCGCATTTCCTAATTGTTTAAAACGCTAAAAAATTGGAATTGATGTCTAGTATTTTCACCACCATTGTATAAGAGAGAAGTGTGACACTCGCTCTTCATAATTGTTGAGATTTCGACAAAGATAGAGTTGTAATTGTGTTCGGAACTGAATCGTGAACGAATCGAGCACGCTTGAACGCGCACACGTGCCTCTGGCTGCCGGTTAAAATTGTAGGGTCCCACACGTTCGCCTGGCTATTTAGGCAAATTAAAAGCGTGTCAGCGACACAGGGGAATAAATTTGAATAGGAAGTAGAAATCTCTCAGAGAATAATGTAGGGTGAGAGCTATTTTATTCTGATTTTTTGTTTAGGTATTGTTCCCTAGTAAATTTGATTTGGATATAGACTACAGAACCTCACAATTTGAAGGGGAAGAAGGGGGTGGACTGCAATTACCACATCATCGGGATCAAGTTAAATGTATTTATTACTCTTTTAAGGTACTTATTTATTTTGCTTTTATGAATATAAACTTTTGCTTAATTTACATGCACCTAAAATAAAACTTAATAATGAAAATAATGAATAAAAAATGGAATTTTAAAATTATTTCCAAATTTTCGAAAATAACTTTCATGTGATAATTGATTTGTATATTGATTTATCAAATGCAGGAATCAGTATTACATTTTATCTTGTAGAGAGGGTTATTTTTTATATTGCCCAAGGTAAAATACAG